>CABFWB010003277.1:0-18857 GCA_902151455.1 Timema bartmani | reverse complement strand
TTTTTTTTTTTTTTTTTTTTTATGATTCGTCCTTGTTTTTAGAATTTCCACGTTGACTATCGTAGTTATTTCAATCACGAAATAATATTTTTACCGTGGCTGAAAAGGTTTTTTCAAATATTTGAATACATTTACAAAATATATATTTTACCCTCAAAATTGATAAAATATAATTACTATAATATTATTTCTATTATTATATCAGCAACTTTACTATCCCTCTAAAGTGGTATTTGCAGATCATATAACTTGTCGCATGAATATATCAAAGTAACTCTTATTAACGGTCAACCTTCCTACCACAATTTCGCCATCAGAGTCCAATTTTCATAGGTAGCGTATTTTCTGATAGCACGAAAAGTTACTATATCTACTTTCACGTATTTATAAAAGTAATATGAGCTGCAGCTGTTATATATATATTACATTATACATTACCTTATATAATATATATTATGTTTATATATTATATTGCATTACCTATATATTATATATATCCTATATATAACATCTGCCGCTCACATTACTTTTATAAATACTTGAAAGTAGATCTAGTAATGTGTATATATATATATATATATAATACATTCCTATAAAATAATGCAGTACTAAGAAAATAGTATAATACTGACCACAATTAAATATATTTGTACTGTCTGAAAGACCTTCCTGTGAAAATAGGGCTGTATAGCTAGCTATCTGGCTGTCACGGTATGATCTCCGAGCAGAACCTGTCGACCTTCACCAAATGTTGTGTCAGTCCAGTCCTCTCGCCCGGACTGAACTGTCCATACATTGTTCTGTCAAGTTGCTTTTTCCCCGTGATGTAGGAGGGGGGAACGGGGGGAGGGGGGGGGCGCTACGCTTACATCTCACTTTCCTGCCGGTTCAGTGGATAGAGAGTTTCTTATTAAATTTATTTTCTTAGCATTTAGTCATACTACGCGTGGGGGCTATACGCATATGTACTAACTACGTTAATGTGTTAGGGATGAGTATGGTTGAATCCAGAGGAACTGTACCCGCATTTTCAGTGGAGAAACTGTTTAAAGAACAAACCACACTCATTACCCCCGACCAGGATTCGAACCTTGATCTCCACGTCATCGGCAGTCTACTCTATCGTGAGAGTGACGCCTTAGACCACGTAGTCAACAAAATGGACTAGGGTGTTTTTTATTAAATTGTTTTCCACTCTATCTCTGAAAATGCTAGTACAGTTCCTCTAAATTCGACCTTCCTCATTCATAACACATCAGCGTAATTAGTTAATAAGTGTCCAACCCGAACGGGTAGAATCCAGAGTTACGAAACTTTGAATATAATATATTTAATGAGACCTGATGATGTGCAACTCCACTGAAATGATTTTATTTCTTTACATTGAGTCTGACGCCTTATACCGCTGGACCACCTGTTCGGATAGCTTAAAAAAATAGTTTGGCATAGGCTTGAGTATTTAAGGAATCCTTAGAGTGGGTTCATCTCTGCTGTATTTTTTGTTACTTTTACATATGTTGGGATCAAATGCCCTAAACCACGTGGCCATTGGTGTGGGTAACTACAAAATTAAGAAACATGGTAACTAACAATTGGTGTGGGTAGCTACAAAATTAAGAAACATGGTAACTAACAAAGAGACACAGAAAGCGGGAACATCGTATTGGTATACGTGTTTAATTTAAAATTAGTGTGTGCTTTTTTACAAATATTGCGAGCTTGACATTTTAGACGGAGGGGACATCTCCAAAAGACAAGGAACATAAAAATATGAAACTTGTTAAGTGCTTTGAGATACTGCGGAAGTGCCCATTTTTACTTTTATATGTATGGTGAGGTTTATCTTCCGCTGTGAATAGCTTCCAAACAAATATACTTTGATAACTTCAATTTTACATTTTATTACGAGCCTGAAGACTTGATTCATGTGGTGTTAAAAAGGTTTTCATTATTGTTTACTATCAGTATTTCTTATTAAAATTGATATGTGATTTGTTTTTCACCCGGACATTTGCAGCTCATATATAATAAAATTGTTTTTGTTCATAAAAAAAAACCTATATTTTCTATGAATATATCACAAAAACAAACCATGTTGCAAAGTGCTAATAGTTTTTATCCCGACCGTAAGCGCTACTATCGACGGCGGAATGTAAATTAAAATAGTTATCTAAATCAGCTCACAGGTGGCGCCACAGTCGGGACAAGGGCGCTCTCAAGCCGTAGCGTGCTTCGCTCTAGCGGGTAATTGGAGAACTTGAAATTCTAATCATAAAATAATAACCCTAACCAATAACTTTAATAAGGTTTTATTTAAACAAGACATACTAGATTATTTGTAAAAAAATATATTTAAAATTACATTATTTCACTACCAATTTCTATAACATTTAGAAATACTCAATTTAAAGCGTCCACAAGCATGTGAAAAGTTGAACGTTTATTTCGAATAAAATAAAACTTTCAAAATTTGGTTATTTTCAAGATTGATATAAATGATTATAAACAAATTCTAAAATGGCTCAAAAATAAATACTGCAGAAATATTGAGTATAATTTGTGTGTTAAAACGCTATGAAGTATTAAATAATATATAATATGTTTGTGTTTGGTTTTTTTGTCTTTTTTTTTTCAGTACCGAGTCTTACTACCCTTTTAGGTTATACGCAAATAACTTAGTGAATTATGTTAAATTGTTAACATAGTTGCTCGTAGTCTTTCATTAGTATTTGTAATAATAATATTTCTATAGTAAACATGAAATAACTAATTTTAAAGGCTAACAAAGTATTAAAACAATTAACGAAAATAAGTTAAAGTAATGGTTTTTATTTGGGGCACTAAGCGTGTTCACTCTAAACACAGAATTATATTATCAATTCATAACTTACAAACTAACAACCCAGCAGAGGGCTCACTGTTAGATAATTCCATTGAATTATTGTAATATCTGAAGCTGACTCTTTTTACGAATAATACATTATTTTAGGCACCAGTCTAGATCAATCAGATACCCTGGAGTAGTCTTCTCATCATACTCTCTCTGATAAAGACATATGCTTATAGCCAATGTTACTAATGGTCAATAATTACCAATCAAAAATATTTTTTGTTGTAATATTGCTCGGGTTTTTGTTTTTAAAATTAAGACTGGGTGAGCCACAAAGCACAATATTAACCAATTCCTCCACTGGTGTGCACTACCATATGGCAGTGATCCAGATTTTCATGACTCAATCTGTATAATGCAGAAAAAATAGCAGGATTCAAGCAAAAAATAAAAAAGTTAATAATGATAATAAACAAGTAACATCTTTTAATTTTAAAAGATTTATTTAGAACTAGCATTGTGATTTTACCAATATAGCTGGTGAGATGACTGAGTTTGTTTTTACGCCGCAAATTTTTTCATAATTTAGATTGGGTCTACGTACTTTTCTAGTATTTATTTAAAAACCTATTGAGATTTGCGGGCCAGAAGAAAACAAGTCATTGTTCACATGTTGGAAACACTGCTTTATGGCGTCCTTAAAAAAAATCACATCACCCTAATACAAGAAAATAGGTGATAATATAAATGTAAATAATTTCCAAACTAAGAAATTTGTTTAGAATAATAATGGATTGTTTATTAACGCTTTTGTCACCGCATGCTACCATTTTTTTTAATCTGAGGTATTTGGAGAGTAATATCTAACCCTTTTGATTGTATCAGCACACGACTTACAAACTGAATTAATACTAGAATAAGCATAACACCCAGACCTCCGGGCGAATATTCACCATTACTGAATGTATGAACATGCCGGGAATTGAACCAGGAACGACTATCTCAGTAGTCATTGTTTTTAACAACTGATTTAAAGTGTTAGGCGTGATATTTAGTCTTTTTTGGGAGTGGGAGGAGCTAAGCATAATTTGGTAACCGAGAAATGCCCTCTTCATTCCCAAAACGTAATATAGTGAAATATACCTTAACTGACACCTGAATATCGGATGATTCTATATAACGGACAGTTTCCCCGGTAAAATAACATTGGCTCATACGATGAAACAACTTCCCAATAACGGACGCGGATACTGTTAGAGAAGTATATGTATTTAGGCATATAAACTAACACCAATCCATATACAGGAATGTCATTGTCTCACGTGAAATGTGAGCAATCCTGCCTTCTCCCACAAGGGAAAGTTTCTAAACCAGCTTAGGCCTACGTAGTAATGACTAAAGTACTTCAAGATCTTACATCTATCTCCTTCTAAGCCTTCACCGGGGGTTGTTCCACCAGTTTAACGGACTTTTTTTTTATCCCGCTGTCCGCTGTCAAGAGATTTGCACTATGGTAATATGTATCGGCAATTGTATATGAACTAATTTTACTAATTACTGTATGGGTATGCCATCGAATGTTTGGGCCAGATACTGTCCAATTTTTTCATAGAAAAGACCTTTAAAAAAATACAAGCCTGTTTTGATTTTGACGTCAACGTGTTTTTTTATAGTTATTGATAGTATATATCAAAAGTTACAGCTGCAGATAGTAGGGCGTATTACTTGACGTATGAATACGTAAATTTAAATCTAGTAGCTTTTCTATTAGTCATAAGTTGAACTGTAACGTTCCTACGGAGTTGTACGGATACTGGCACCGTATTGACTGAATTCTCACCAATGTTCTGAGTTTGCAACAACTTTGTACTATCACCATTCTCAACTTATTTAAGTGTGAATGTGAGGAATGCCAGGCCTCCACCGTGGTTCGGATTCCACGTTAAACTGTAGGTCCTCCATTTCATCTCACAATCACCCTACCATTACACATTAGCGTAAGTGCGTATAACCCGAACGGGTAGTAAGACGAGGTGCTACTAATAATAATAATAATAATAATAATAATAATAACTTATTTAAGATGTAGTTTATCGGTTACGGTCGGTGGAACGGAGGATGACGTATGACACGTACGAGCGCCCGACGTATATGCTTATCTAGGAATATTCTATCCGCCATAGGAGTGGTGGTAACTGACAACTAGCAGAATATGTTGAAACACTTAAAGAAAAACATGATTATAAACAAATTGTTTGCTGTGGAAATTTTGACTGCCAAAAACAGGGCTGTGGAGTCAGAGTTGTGAAGTCTGAAGCAGTTTTGGATGGAGTCAGCGTCTGTGAAAATTACCTACACCAAATCCGGCTTTAAAAGAAAACCTCATATCATGACAATACATGGTAAATATATTATTTCAACTTTATACTTTTTTATTTTTCAGGACCAATATTTGTAATTTTGATTGACAAATTTATTCAAATATAAATTCACAATGCCAAAGAAGCTTACCATGAAGTCATCTGTATCGGAGCATTTTACTGCAGTCAATTTGTTATTGCCTACTAATTAATATAATTTAGCCATTTATGGGGGTGTTGGGAGTCGAAGGTTTGGCGTACCGACTCAACAGCCCTGGCCAAAATTGTCAAAATATGGTCTTTCATATCATATGGTTTGGCGAATGGAGGATACACGAAAGTAAATTTGCTAACTTTTACTTTCACCTACACTATTACCGTAGATAAGGTCTAAAGTACAAGGACATACGAGCGTTATAGATAACACCGTATTGCCACACAGCGGGAACGTAATCTTTCTTATGTTGGAGGTATTTACATATTATTGCGGATATGTTTCTTGTTACACTTTATTTGGGAAATACACTCTCACTCTTTCACAAAATAAGAGAGTAACTTTAATAAGCCGGCAACTTTTTCTTATCTGGACTGTACTAAAATTGCAGGGAATATTTGCATTATTATCTGATGCAATTACTGTTCACTTTCTAACCCAACACGAGAATTTCTTTGGGCGATTTTGACGGAAAAGGTATTTTCACAAACCTCCCAGGATTCATTTATATGCCACAATCGACATGGGATCGACGGTTTTACATCGCCTAAGCACCCGCCTCGGTGTTGTAGTTAGTTAACGTGCTAGTCGTGTGGCGTTAGACCACCGAGGACGGGGGGGATCGAGGTTCGAATCTCGGTCGGGTGAACTGGAGTGGTTTTTCCTAAATGGTTTTCCACTCTCCCTCCATGCAAATGCGGGTTCACTTCCCCTATACTCAACTTTCCCAAATCCTAATCCATTAGCGTAATTAGTACTTAATAATAATAATAAATAATAATAACTTCCCCTAAGAAGGAAGTTATGCTACGATTTTTTATCGCTCAAAAAAAATCCCTCGACCTGGGTCTGAACCCATGAACATTGGGTCCTCAGGGCAGCGCTTTACCCCAAGACCATCGAGGTCAATTGCACCATGTCATTTATTTTTTTACCACATTTTACTACCCGTTCGGGATACCCGCATATTTACACTAATGGGGGCAGTGAGTGAGGAAGGTTGAAGTTAAATAAACTGTACCTGCGTTTGCGCGGAGAGAGAGAGTGGGAAACCATTTAAGGGAAAATACCTTGAGTACACCTTTCTGGGATCTGAACCCGATCTTTCCCATCACCGACAATAGACACTAATGTGAGAGTAATGCCTTAAACTATGTGACCACCGATATGGTTGTTTGATTATTATTATTATTATATTTTTTTTTAATCTCTCTGACCAAATGGGTTCTAGTTTCAAATTGTGTTTTAGTTCGGGCCGTGGAGCGCTGCTGTCAAACAAAATGAATGGCTCTAAAGATGGATGAGAAGGTGGTTTAGGTTCTCTGTCGCTAAAGCTTTCCCAAGAGTTGTTTTTATAGTTTTGTGATTGATGGCCCCGAATAACCCCTTCAGAAAACGCAAAGCAGTGAAATCTCCTCAACATAATCTGGTTCACTACTTTGTTTGGCCTTTTTTTTTACTATTGCGGTGCCCCTTTATCTCGACTCAACTCTTTTCTTTGCAGCTATTCCTTTTAATCTGGTAAAACTTTTGTATGTTCGATAGAAATCTTTGATTTATTACACTTTGGACCATATAGTTTTACGTTTATTTCGAATACAAGAAAACATTACCCGCATCGGTAAGCAAACTGACTGTCACCCTCGTGTGGTTAGGTTTTCCGATGACGAGGAGGTGGGGGCTCGAATCTTAGCCAGGGAAATAAAAAATTACTTTTCAATTTGGTGGAAGATTGAGATTTGTCAGGCGAGTATAAGAACCAACCCAAACAACCATTAAAGTCTAATCATTACATTTCAAAATGAAGAAGCAGTAAATGTGTAAGATTCCTAAAACTAATATTAAAACAAAATTTGTGTTGTGATATGAAAAGGAAGCTAGACAAGTATGTCAATTGACCTTCCCGGAGATACGAATGACCTCTTAAAATACCGAATTTAAAAATTGGAGCCCAGAAAATGGACGATTTCAAAATTGATATTAAAAAAAAAGCCTGAAAGTTTAAAATTTAAAAATAAGAAGCGAAAAGTGGCTAGTAGAAAAAACTTCTCGATATGGTAGAAAATTAAATTGTGTACAGGCAGACGAGAAAACTCTAAAAATAAACGAAAAAGATACACTTAAAGATTATCTTATTTAAAGGGGTTCCATTAGCGTTGAGATACCAAAGCTAAAAGTCGAAGTATAAATTAGTGCCTATTTATCAGCGATGTAATATTTAAAATAGATATTATGGCGGCAAAGCATGATGAACCGTGATGCTCTTTGGATAACCATGTTGCTTACGATGCAATGTTTCTTTAAAATAATATATTATTTATTTATTTATGCTCTTTGTTAAAATGTGCTGCTCTTTTTTCCAACATATTTTTGTAACAGTGTATATTATTTTATGATCGTGCATAGGTTAAGGTTGCATTGTTAATGGATTGAGTTTGTTTGTACACTCACTTTGTGGACAAGATAATATTTTGTCTTAAATATTTATTTTATTTTAATTTATTAATTACCACGAATAGTTTGTTATTGTCATAGTTAGCTCAGGATTGTACGAGGAACTACCGTTCTAATTTGATTTTTTTTTTTAAAAAAAAAGCCTGAAAGTTTAAAATTTAAAAATAAGAAGCGAAAAGTGGCTAGTAGAAAAAACTTCTCGATATGGTAGAAAATTAAATTGTGTACAGGCAGACGAGAAAACTCTAAAAATAAACGAAAAAGATACACTTAAAGATTATCTTATTTAAAGGGGTTCCATTAGCGTTGAGATACCAAAGCTAAAAGTCGAAGTATAAATTAGTGCCTATTTATCAGCGATGTAATATTTAAAATAGATATTATGGCGGCAAAGCATGATGAACCGTGATGCTCTTTGGATAACCATGTTGCTTACGATGCAATGTTTCTTTAAAATAATATATTATTTATTTATTTATGCTCTTTGTTAAAATGTGCTGCTCTTTTTTCCAACATATTTTTGTAACAGTGTATATTATTTTATGATCGTGCATAGGTTAAGGTTGCATTGTTAATGGATTGAGTTTGTTTGTACACTCACTTTGTGGACAAGATAATATTTTGTCTTAAATATTTATTTTATTTTAATTTATTAATTACCACGAATAGTTTGTTATTGTCATAGTTAGCTCAGGATTGTACGAGGAACTACCGTTCTAATTTGATTTTTTTTTTTACCACTGTGTCTTACTAGCGGTTCAAATTGTACACGATAATTACTCTAATGGGGTAGGGATGGAGAAGAAATCATTTTAGAGGTAATCTTCCAGCATTTGTGTTGGAGGAATTATTTAAGGAAAAAAAACCTCATTAGAAACTACCAGGATTCCAACCCCGATCTCCTTGTCATCATCAGCAGGCCAGTCTAACACGAGAGTGACGCCTTAGACAATTCTGCTACTGAAGCGGGTCTAGTTTGATATAATTTGGTGATACTTAACCTCTCAACCTTGCAAAGAACGGGTCAAACAGCCAGTTAATAAAAGTCCTATAGTAAACATATCAAGTTTTTATTTAGAAAAAAGTACCCTAATCTACACTATGGATGGTCACGAGGAAATAAAATAAAACAAAGTATTCTATCATATTTATGCGTAAAACTACTTTATAAACTTTAGTTTTAAAAAATTTCTACTTTGCTTTTCACAAATATTACTCAATTTTATTAAACTATTGACAAAATAAATTTATTCATGAACAAATTAAAACGATCGTATTAAACGATTCAAGTAAAAGTCAAAAATTAATTCATACCTTTCGAAATGGCCTTAAATAGTACAGTGGTTTCTTACATAAGTATTTTTTGTTTGTTTTTGTTTTAAAAACATCGCCATAACTCATGGTACAACGAATTAAATTGCTTAACTTCTCTGTAAAATAATCATCGGCTAAAACTGGAAGAATCTTTGAAATATTATTTGTATTTTAGGTAGCCGACATGGAAACTAACATAAGACACACTAAAGCTTGTTTGTTGTTATATTTACGATCCAAGTCCAACAAGCTGGTATGTAATTAGCATTTCATTAGCAGATACTATGAGTTCAATGTCTGGAAAACTCGATAGTGAGATTTAATAAATACAACTTGTTTTGTGTATTGCGAGTATTTCCCACAAACCGCCGCTAGGGGAGCTCCGGTCGTGGCCCGCCTTGACAGATGACGGTCGAACGTGCGTACTCTGGCGGATAGTAAGTACATCCTCCGCTCTTGTGAGCCATCTTCTCCTGGAAAACGAAAACAGGTCGGGTAGGGGAAGTAGTTGTCAACGTTTGTTTCTGAGTCTCCTTTCTCCACCCCGCGTGCCTCGGATGTGTCATACCCCTGCCCTAGGCAGGCGTTAGCTTGTAAGACGTAGATCAATTTATTAATTTTTTTGTTAGCGCGTGTGTGTGCGGATTCCTCTCTCTCTGGTGACCGACTTAACGCGAGAGGCCGGGGCGGGTTATCGATTCACATGTTGTTCCGCCGCGCTTGGGATCCGAGCGGCCCAGCGACGACAGGTACCACCACACCGCCCTCTGAAGAGTCGCCCACGACGCCCGTCGCTAGCCCCGGGACGTTCGGCATCCTCGCCAACTGGTACACCAGACTCTCCGCCATCAGGAAGAGGCATGGGGTCGGCTTCTCTCCCAAGGCTATGCTCAAAAAGGTCCTGGTATGTTTTGTCGGGGAACTAGGACAGATAGGTTGTTTTGGTTTTTTCGCCCTCTCTTGTCAGCTGATGATGTAACAGGTGTTAGTAAACAGGGGTCTGTATCTGTAGAGTCGTCCAGGTGGAATGTTGGCGGGGATTAAGAGGGAAGGCGTGAATATGCCTCTAATAAACCATCACTTGATTAGGGAAACAAACAAAAATATTAATATTTACAAATTAAATCTGATACAAACCTAACTACACTAATAATGCGACAAGAAGGACAGCTCTTTATAAAATACAAACATTATTTTTTTGCGCTCAAAATTGATAATATTTTACTATATTATTATTTTATAATTAGGTGTGTATATATATAAAGTGGGAGCTTCAGATCACATGACTTGACTTATGGAAAAACTACAATTGTTTTAGTAACTTTTCTAACAGTCATATACTGTTCTTATTTCACTGCTTTGTGTGCGTTTTACTTTGGAAAGTTAGTTAATTCGAGTTCCTTTAAACTCTTATCATTATCTTTAACTATCTTTAAATCTTATGTTGAAAATATGTATGCATACACGCACATACGGTTGTTCCAAATGGCGTCGTTTGCAAAACTATTTGTTGACAACTTTTCTTCATCATAATAGAAATTTAATTAAAATAAAACGGGAGTTCTATGCACTATCTCTCACTGTTAATATTGGTGATTAATAATATAAATTTTACTTTAAATTTCTGTAAATTCTCAGTTATTATTATTATTATTATTATTATTATTATTATTATTATTATTATTATTATTTATTATTATTATTATTATTATTATTCGGTGCTTTAAGGTGGGAGTGTAAGGGACTTGAGAAAAGGGCGGTGGTTTTGCAGTTTTCATATCAAATTGTTGGCAAAAATATATCATCTATTTCTTCAGTATAAACATATAGGCCTGGTTTAATTTTATTCACGTAGTGACCTCAACAGTTTGTTGAATATCTATCAAGGCTATCTTGGAATTTAATGACAACTTTTTCTCTTCATTTAAAAAGTTTGTCATCTAATGCCGCTATGATCATGGCAGATATTCAACAAACTTAATATCACCACGTGAATAAAATAAAAACTCTATGATTTTTACCGTAGCAATATGTTATTTATTTTGCTCAAAACATATTTTGCTATAAAAATGGCAAAAACGCTTGCCTTTTCTCGCTTCACCTACATTCCCATCTTATGGCGCATCAACAAAAAACCTATTAATGTTTAAAAATGTTTCTACTGTCGCTCCTACTGGCTTGGAAGAGTTGGTATCTCTTTGTAATGGCTTGATGTTTAGAGAAGCCATTGTTTTTAGGGTGACATGTCCAGGTTGTTAAAAGTAATATATTCCAACTGTTGTTTAGCATATGCTGCACGGATAGTGCTTTAGGAAATAATCGATAGCCTCGGGAGACAATGGAAACATTGTTTTTGTTAGGATATTATTTGACATCAAAGTTGACCTTGACTATACTTTTTTTATTCTATAAATGGTATATTCTTAGACCTACATTCAACCGTCTTAAAAAAAATTATTTAGTTAGTTACGGAGGACGAATACAAGTTTAGTTTTTTACCACGTTTAACATCAAATACTATTAATGATTCAATTTAAGGTGGGAGTTTAGGGGACGCGAAAAAATATGAGTTTTTGCAGTTTTTAGATCAAAACTTCTTTTGGCAAAAATAAAGAAAATATTTCTCCAGTAGAAATAAAGAGTTAAATTTTCTTCACATGGGGACAACAATTCTTGAATATCTGCCGTGTACATATCGGCATTAGGTGACAAACATTTTAAATGAAGAGAAAAGGTTTGTCATCAAATTCCAGAGACCCGATTCGATGATCCCGTGGTCTAGCGCGCTATTCTCGCAGTAGACTAGACTTCCGATGACGGGGAGATCGAGGTTCGAATCTCGGTCGGGTGAACTGAGGGTGGTTTTTCCCACCTCTCTCCATGCAAATGTGGGCACACCTCCTCTAAATATAACCTTCCTAATGCTTAAAACCATTAGCGTAATTAGTACATAAGCGTATAACCCAAAAGGGTAGTAAGACGTAGTGCTAAAAAAAATTTTTTGAACGCCCTTGAAAGATATTCAACAACTGTTGATATCAACATGTGAAGAAAATTAAACTCTAGGTTTCTAGTGGAGAAATTTTTTTTTTGTTTTGCAAAAAAAAATTACTATAAAACAGCAAAAACACTGCCCTTAACTCGCATTTCCTACACTTCCACCTTAAGAAGTAAGAGTAAGTAAGGTAATCTTAGAACAAATGCACCCACATTTATCGCGTTGTAAAGGGATGGGGAAAATCACTCACAGTTCACCTGGCTGAAAATCTAACCTCGATATTCCTCTCGCTGGCTATTAAGTCTGTTGTGAACCTGACGCCTTGGACCTTGGGACCATTGAACCAAATTAGAAGACACTAGTTCTGTTCAAGGTTAAGCTCATAAAAATGTAGCCTGTATATATTTGAGTTAGAGTTAGCCATGCAAACACAAAGGTACTTAGCATTAATCCTGGGTGTTTATTGCTATGTATGCTGTTCCAGATAGTCAGTTTGTAAGTCGTTAAATCAACGTGTTTAAGAAATTCAACAGTTTAAGACCCTAGTTGTGTGAGGATTTTTTTTCTTTGGATCTTAATACCCGTTTGGGTACTACTTGTAACGTACGTGATTACGCTGGTGAACAGGAAGGTAGAATTTTAGAGTAAATATACCCGCATTTGCATGGATATAGAGCGCAAAAACCATATAGGAAAAAACCACTCCGTGCCCCCAACCGGGATTTGAATCCCGATTTCCCCGACAGTCCAGTCCAACACGAGAGTGACTAGTTGGACAGTGAGATGATCTGATAAATGTTCTTGTCGTATTGAAACTGCATTTAAAGTTATAGTAGGTACACTCCAAGAAAGGGACAATGTATCTGACAGTTTTAAAGCTACAAGTTACTATGTGGCGTCCTAACTTCGTTGCGACACAATGGAAAAAAGGGCAAGACTCCCTGCAGATCAACACTGTTTAAATTAAACTCTCTTCTAACGTGTTATTAAATAAATCCATAGGAGTATAAGAACGCTATAGTTATAGCTACATTATGAACATAGAATGTTATAGTGATTAATAATGCTTATTCGTGGGATGCACGTACGCTGATGGATCAGCGTTTGTGGCCTGTCTTGTTCGCTACTAGCAGTTTCCAACACATTCTCCTCTTGGGGCCTGCCTTGTTCGCTACTAGCCGTTTTCAACACATTGTCCTCTTGTGGTCTGTCTTGTTCGCTACTAGCCGTTTCCGACACATTATCCTTTTGTGGTCTGTCTTGTTCGCTACTAGCAGTTTCCAACACATTGTCCTCTTGTGGTCTGTCTTGTTCGCTACTAGCCGTTTCCATACACATTGTCCTCTTGTGGTCTGTCTTGTTCGCTACCAGCCGTTCCCGACACATTGTCCTCTTGTGGTCTGTCTTGTTCGCTACTAGCCGTACGTTGTATACTCAACTCAAATATTGAAATAAAATAATTCGACACTGAATTGAAATGTTTTAAGGCTCTACGTGGATTTTCCAGTTCCATAGGCTCTGTGAGCCTCGAATATACATCTAATTTCATTCGTCAATTAATGCGATCTATAGCTATAACATTTGACAGATAGTATCAATATCAATAATAATAGATAGTTTTGACCCGCTTCGGTGTCCGCATGGTCTAAGGCAGGAATGGCACATCTCTCTGGCACACGTGTCACCCAGTGACGCGCCAACACCAAACAAAACTTCTCCCAGGGTGGTATAATTTCTTGAGGTCAAAAATATTTCGACAGCCCTGTCATTCAATGTCATGTTACAATGAACTTTGTGAAGTCGACCTAGAAATTGTCTTGGTTTTATTTTTTTAAATGCCCACTCACTAATAAAAAGCGTAAATAGGCTAGCTCTAAATTAATTTAGTCAAATGACACATTGGATGGAAAAGTCTCGTCACCTCTGGTATAAGGCGCCACTCTCGCAATAGACCACACTACCGATGATGAGGATATTGGGGTTCATGTCCCGGTTTTGTATACGGAGGGTGGTATTTCCCAAATAGTTTCTACTCTCCCTCCACGCAAAGCTGGGTACACTTCCTCTAAATCTAACCTAATCCCTAACACATTACCCTAATTAGTATATATGCGTATGACCCTAATGGATAATAGGACAAGATTTCAAAAAATAAAATAAAAATGATGTCGATATCTTAGTTTAGTTAGTAGCACGTATGTCTACTGAGTTAAGGTTCCTGAATTTGAGTCCCAGCATGGCTGAAGAAAGTATCATTGATGAAATTGTGGCTTCCTCTTATTTAGTGATGAATTTTATTAATAGTTGGGATATTGGGCGTTGTATATGTTTTAGAGTTACGTTTGTTTTTAAATCGACTGCTGATAAAATCTATGTGTTTTGAAAGTGCACGTCAATACCCCCAATTATTAAATTGAGTTATGTGCTGATAAAATCAACCTGTTTAGAAAGTTAACGTTAATATTCCCAAAAGCTAGTTTGTAAGTTCTGTGCTAATAAAATCATTTATATAAATTGCAGGCTAATATTCCCAAAAGTTAGTTTGCAAGTCTTATGCTGATAACATCACTCTGTTCAAAAAGGACACTTTAAATACTCCCTGTTTTAATAAAGGTTAGGCCTACATGTTATCGAAGTTGATAGCAAACCAATATATTTTATTTAACCCTAATCCATCTCCTTGGTCAGCGAGAAATTATCAATCGCTGTCAGGTCACACGCCTGGTCTGTGTCGTTTTATGGAACTACTATATTCTGTCCAAGCTTATACTCCCTTTCGCCCTTTACCTATAACCACCTTTGTTATGTAGTTAAAAAAGGAGAGAAAAAAAACTACAAACTAAACTCCTTATCTCAAGGTAAATAGGAAAGCTCACTACTTGTTCTCAAAACGTTCTATTGTGAGCCTATACAAAAAATACTGTATTTGTTAGACGAAGACTAAAACTAAAGCCCTTTTTCATCAAACCTAGTTTCATAACTCCTTAAATGTGCTTAAAATATTGTTGGAAATGAGCTAATGTTACACTTTAACACATTCTTTGCTATTAATTAAACCCAAAATATAGAGTTGCTAAGGGAAAATAGCCGTGTTGGAAATATTTCGACTTTATTTTGGGGTGACCATATTTTTAAATAACGCATCGTAGAATTACATATTTTGTTAGAGCTGTACGTCTGCGCGGCAATTTTTCGCTTAGCGAGGCGGCCCCCTTAACACGATTCTACTATAATTGTTTCTCTTTGTTTCGGGACACGCTTCAGACCCTTTATAATATTTTTGGCAACAGTGTTTGTTGTCTTTGTGTGTTTGTTGAAACAATGTTCTCGAGAGATTTATTCGCGTACCGCGGTGGACACACGTGTGCCTCTACAGTTTGACCGATTAGGTTCAGGGGAACAGTATTCTTTGGCAGTCTGATTCAGGTAGAATAAAACACTCTTTTGACAGTTACAAGAGTAACTAAAACCATTTTAATATATCTATATTTATATACATATATCCCCTTTGATAGATAATATTAACTAAGCGTCGTATTCGGACGAAAAATTGTCTTGTCAACTTTCTTCCTTGTCAGAATCATCATAATCTTCATCATCAACTGTTTCCAGCCTATGTCCGGGTCAATTTAGTAAAATGCCTCCATTTTCCTCAATCCTTCTACCATTCTTACTCCTTCAATGACTACCACACGTCTCCTCTCACTTGCTCACTTTCCGTTATCGGCTCCTCCCATCTCTTTCTTGGCTATATACATAAAGAGAGAAAGAGAGGGGGTTTAATTTTCTATAATTCATTATAATTCTTTAATTAATTATATATATTAATTTTCTATTATTATTTATAATTCTTTAATTAATTTATATTATATATATCAAAATTCTGTTTATTTCGGCGAAAAGATGTTTCTCTCATTAGAGCTGTAAAAATACTGACTGACCTTAGTTCTTGTTCGTTCCCATCTCATCTTCCAAGCTATGATGTTAAGTTGTGTGTACCCTTGCTTAGGTCGTATCTTCTCCTTAATTCATTGGGGGGCTGTAGAGGGGGTCGCACACGTGGTGCTGCGCAAAGGCATCTGAATGTTTACCTTCAAGTATAAACAGGATCTAAAACCAGAGGAACTATCACCGCGACTACACAATCGAGCTATTGTTTGCCGAGGCGCTGCACTGGGACCGAAATTAACCCGGTAACGTTTAAAAATTTGTTCATAAAAGTATTATTGTAATCTTTTATTAGTTTTAAAATTTCAAGGCGGTCATTATTTTCTAATTTTACTTAAGTTATTAAAGGATAGTGTTCTGATTTCTCGGAACTTTACATTGCATTATAAAGGACCTTTTTTTCATAAAACTACGATATCAATCAAACCGAATCTAATCTGTTTCGATGGCAGCGTGGTCTAACACGCTACTTTCGCAGTAGACTAGACTACCGAAGACTGGGAGATAGGGGTTCGACCCCGGTTGAGTGGATTTTCCTAAATGGTTTTTCCACTTATCCTCCACGCAAACGTAGGTACTTTTCCTGTAAATATAACCTTCGTCCCTAAAACATTAGCATATTATATATATAGCCCGAACGGGCTGTAAGACGTGGTGCTAAAAGTTTCATATTTGCATACGTCAAGTCAAGGGCATACTTTAGACGGAATGTTTCTAGCCCAAAAAGTCACATATTTTAATCGAGTTTTACGGATTTTTACTTTCTCGATATCTTACAGGTAGGGATCGTCAAAAAAATATAGCTCGAGATTTTGATGAATGTTGACGTTTCATAACCCCCCTAATACAAAAAAGTGTTTTTTAATTTCCGTCTGTCTTTACCTCGAACTAGAGCCTAAACTATTTTACTAATTGGGTTAAAACTTGGTATCTAGGGTTTTAATAGGGTTGCTCCGAGGGGTTTTTGGAATTGGATATCTAACCCTAAAATTAAGAATAGTTTACTGAAGGGCAAATAGAGAAATCAATTTATTCAAAATCAGCTCTAACAAGTTTGATTAAATTTCTTTTTTGAACATCTATAAATATTCCAAACAAAATGGCTACTCTCATTATTTCGGCAAAATGACTTTAAGGGTTCCAGTCTGATGCGTAAATTCTTATTGTTTATCATATCTCCGTAACTATTTGAGATACTAAATAATTTATCATTGCAAAATTGTAGTACTATTAAAAATAAAAAAACTTGTATTTGAAATATATTTCTATAAAACAAACATTTTCTGAGATATTGGCAAATATATTAATAAAATTTTGTGAGCTTTAGTTGTAAAGAGATACTACTTAAGTTTTAACGCAATAATTCTCAATGACATAGAGTAATTTAATATAAGTAAGTCTCTCAAAAAGTTTGTTATTTTTCCTTTAACCTCTTAGGTCATTGTTGTACAAACATTTCTCCTATCTCCTTCATTTTAGACTCAATAGTCAATATTTACATTTTTTTATTAGTCAAAATTTATAAATGAGAAATTTAATAGCAATACGATGACCTGAATATGTGAAACACCTAATAAAATGTTAAAATTTTAACCGGAAGTCGAAATTTTAATACGGAGTGTTGACCCTTGTGGACTCAAAATCGATCATATTACGAGATTTGAGTAAATATCTACATTTTTAAATAATAGAGCTAGAAAGTCCGTGCAGAGTTCCGTACCATTTATTATTATTAGCTGTGCCTCGTTAATCCCACATGGCCCCTTGCTCGTTAAAAATATTTGTGAAATATCCGAAGCATCGCTAGGAAATACCTCAACTAACGAAGGAGGTATCGAAAATAGTTAAAAATAATTCTACTTTTTTTTTCCACAGCGTCCGGGCTAACCGCATATTTACACTAATGCTATAGGGGGTGGTGTTGATAGAGTTTAGAGGAAATTTACCCACATTTGCGTGAAGGGAAGGGGGTGAAATAATTTTGGATGACCCACCCTCAGTACAGCTGGCCGAGACTCGAACCCTAATATCACCCGTCATTGGCAAACCCTATCAAACTGGGTTGATACTAATCTTTAGTCCGCATACCAACCGATGCAGGTAGTGAAGAAGTTTAATATATTTTGAACCTCTCGCCAAGTACTGAAGACTTGGTTAAAACAACGGACTTATAAACTTATTCTAATAATGTATTTTGGTCTCTACTTTAGTTCGAAGCCGGGTTCATTATCTTGCGAGCTAATATTGTTCCCATGAACCACTTTGAAAAGACATGCTTCAAGTCACTTAGTTGGTGGAACCTTTTTTTTTACCACTATTTAAAAACTAATTCTTCCCTTCTGGTCTTCAGTCATACGCTTTAAGATGGAAGTGTAGAGAAGATTAGCTAAGTGCAGTAATTTTGCTGAAATCAAATATTGTTCCAGTAGAAAAAAAAGAGTTTAATTTTCTTCACATGGTGATATCAATAGTTGTTGAAAATCTGTCAGTGTCCTGGAATTTAATGACAACTTTTTCTCTTAATTTAAAAAGTTTGTCATCTAATACCGCTATGCCCATGACAGATATTCAACAATTGTTTTTATTATGTATTATTATTTAGCACCGCGTCTTACTAACCGTTTGGGTTATACGCTTAAGTACTAATTACGTTAATGGATTAAGAATTGAGAAGGTTGAATTTAAAGGAAGTGAACCCAAATTTGCGTGGAGGGAGAGTGGGAAACCATTTAGGAACAC
>CABFWB010003276.1:54411-83085 GCA_902151455.1 Timema bartmani | reverse complement strand
TATTATTATTATTATTATTATTATTATTATTATTATTATTATTATTATTATTATTATTATTATTATTATTATTTAGTACATTTCTTTATTAAAAATAAAAGAGAGAGATAGTTTTTGTGGTGTACCATATTATTTATACTTTAATGTCATCTTAAAAATCTTATTAACATTTCATGTGTGGATTTCCAGTCTCTGTGAAGCCCTTCTTGTTTCATCTTGTAAAAGTTCACGTGTTTATTCAACATGTTGCTGTGGAATGTGGTGTAATGCTAAGTCCAGATCTTTCCTAATATTGAGCTGATTCCATTATGTTAAATTTGTTGACCAACTCACGAGTAGCTTTGTCGGTCGGCCCTGGTTTGTGGAATTCTATTTTAAATATACCTCTAATAATATTACACTAATGTCTCTGGATACGAAGTTTAACTACCAGGATACGTTATTCTGTATTCATTTTTAGTCAGTACATACAACAAACTTTTAACGTCCGTTAAATCCCAAAGTAATGTCGGGATTTATGAACATTCTATATAATTCTGAAAATTGAAAAATGACACCTGGACACGGGAATCGAGCCCGGGACTTTTGGCTTGGTACGCCAATGCTCTAGCCAATGAGCTATCCAGGAATCGTCCAGTGCCCAGGGTCATTATACACCTATATTTTAAGGCAGAGTCTATGATGGACGTGCGGATACCGTCGGCTACAAATGTATATTTTTTTATTAAAATCACGAGCTATCAGATAACGCAGCCACCTTCGACTCGGTAGTTGGCTTAATGCAGCAAAGTCTTTTTTTTCTTCTAGCTAATATAATAATTAATGTGTATACAATAATAATAAATAATATAAATTCATATAAGCCATAATATTATATATATACTGTATATAAATAATATTATATATTAACATGTTTACTATCTGTTTACATATACACATGTATGATAAAATCTCCAAATAATCTCGAAAAAAAATTCAAGAGCTTATGTAATATCTGGAACCTGGCCAAGAATGATAAACAGCAAACTTTTTTTTTTCTGACTAAACTACTAGGACGTGCTTATATGAAAACTAATTATTTAAACGTAGGCCAACTAAAAATTATTATATTTTATATTTTACTCACTTAATTATTGCAAGCTATCGGTTGTTGATGTTTTAGTCTAATATTTTCATTACCATGAATTTTATCCTTTGCGGGAGGTGTTGGCTGCTCTTTTTTTCCCCTCGTCTTTTTTGCTTTGGTGTGTGCTCTACCCCTACGTTCCCCTCAGCGAAGATAAATCTACAGAACAGTGCTTTAAAGTACTGTGGCAGACTTGCTAATTAAAACCGCTGAATCTTAAACGTTCTATGAGCTTCTTATTGTGTGTGTGGGATAGAGAAAAATCGATAAACGCCAAATTTTAGCGATAAGTTTTCAAAACATGATTCTTCACATAAAGTACAGGTGAGAAAAATTTCACAAAATATTTAGTGTTGTTATTTTAATACAAGTAAACCCGTGCGAATCTTTCGCACATTCAACCTTCCCATGACAACAGAAATAATATGTAGGTTTTTCTTTTGACTTAAATTTTAAACGAGCTCTGTGTTTTAACGTAAACTGATTATGCTATGTCAGAGGTCGGTAAAAAATCCTGTTCATTGATACTTTATTCGTCGCTGTAGGCTTTGTATTAGTTGATATTGTATTGTAATGTAATGGTATGTATGTATGTATGTATAATTTATTATAATTAGTAAGTGTGGTAAATAAAAATATAGATATGGTGAATGGTAGTCTACAGTTTACACCTCATTCCCCCTTCTAATTAATTATATATATATTATATATATATATATATATATATAATATATATTTAGCACCACGTCTTGATACCCGTTCGGGTTATACGCTTAAGTACTAATTACTCTAATGGATTAGGAATTGGGAGGGTTGAATTTAGAGGAAGTGAACCCGCATTTACGTGGAGGGAGAGGGGAAAACCATTTATGAAAAACCACCCCCAGTTCACCCGACTGAGATTCGAACCTCGATCTCCCTGTCCTCAGCGGTCGAGCTCAACACGGCAAGCGCGTTAGCCAACTACGCCACCGAGGCGTGTTTAAATCAATTCATTCCTCTCCAACATCAACACATTTTTGAGTTGTTGTGTCCTCGTTAATTGATATTTATTAAGCTGATTAATTATTTGTTTGTTAGTGTTAAGGTGGTATGGAGGGAAATTCAAGGTAGGTTCCATATCTTTAAGTTTTTATAACCAAGCACACTAGTGGCCAAAATAAATAAAATAGTGCTTCACTTGATAAAATTAGTTTAATTTTTTACAAACATTGATCTGAACAATTATTTTACGTTTGTCATGGAAAGATTTGAATTTAAGCATAAATATTTTTAATTAAGAATCAAATAGCCAAAGCTATTATTTATTTATGCATTTAGTGAGGATTACTCCATATAGCTAACAATTAAACCTGAACACGGCAATCGAACCCAGGACCTTTGGCTTAGTACGCTAATGCTCTAACCTCTGAACTATCCAGGAATCGTTCCGTGCCCAGGGTCATTTTTCACTTATATTTTAAGGCAGAGTCTATGATGGACGTACGGAAATCGTCGGCCACAAATGTGTGATTCTATTAAGATCACGAGCTATCAGATTAGGCAGCCACCTTCGACTCTGTAGTTGGCTTAATGCTGCCATTTGTACTTAGGATAAAATGTTTAAGAGTTATATTTCCATTTCAAAAATAAAACAACTATTTATATTACTATTAGTAGAAAATGAAATTAAATCTATTTACTAAAGCTGTATTCATTTATTTTGGCCAAAAATGTTTGCTATAAAATTTTCAAAAAATGTTCCTTAGTAGTATTCTTACCCATCCCTGTTAATATTAGATAATCTAGTAGAGCAATCGTTTCTTAGGTATAAATTTTTGAATTAAGTATTATTTTATAGGAAAACTATACATAAAAATATATGTGTCGAGCTAAATAGTAAATTCTCACCAATTTGAAAAGCATAAAATTTTTAGTTAGCTTATTATTTGATTAATGTCAATATTTTGTAAAATATTTTATATTTAATTTGGAAATGAGATTATAGTTAACATTATTTTGATCATAAAGGAAATTAAAATTAAATTTACATCATTTCGTGTACAATAATTATATAAACTAGGTGTAACAAATGTTGATAGTTAAATTAATTATAATAATAAATAATCTAAAACATGTGATGTATGATATAAAATAAATAATTTAAAACTTTGTTCACTGCTCTAAACTTATCATAGTTTCTTTGAAATTGTTGTATTTGGGGAAGTTATATTGAAACCAATATTTTATAATGTTAATAAACTTTCATTCCATATCCTGAAATTGACAGTTTCTCTTTTTGGTGTGGCAAAGGGTTAGCTGCAGTCTATTTTTCAAATTAGTTTCGGTGCAGGCACCGTTATCAGGAATCTTGTTAGTATAAGTGTGTATATTTTATAAATACTATACTAGATTAACGTTGAGGGTACTATGTTTTCACTCTTAAAAAGGGACCCATAATCTAGTCCCTTAAAATAAACCTTTCTAAATAATCTTAGAAGCTATATAAAACATTTATTTGAAGTCTTAACAACTTAGTTCATTCATTAGGTTCCAGGTTCTAGGCTCCAGGTTTTATTACCAGCACTGTAGAGATATTTACCAGTGCTAAAAATATTGAGGCTATCCTTTTCATAATGATGAATTATTGGTCAAGAACGGAGTATTGTATCTTTTCTAAAATTAGGCTAGTGTGGGAGTCATCTTATATAAAATGTATGTCTCAAAGCATCCATTAAATACCCCTACCATATAAAACAAAGTTTATTAGTAGAAATCAAGAACATGTTTAACTAAGCCTTCTTCGTGCCGGATAATTGTCTAGAGCTTTGAAAATAATGCGACGCAAAGGACTCAGATAAATGATTGGACGTCCAAGAAGGAAATATATATAATATATATTTAAATATTTTTGTATGATACCTACTTTTTAAAATGTCTAGACCTTAGATTCATGACATGTAACACGGGTTGTAAACTTAATAATAATAATAATAATAATAATAATAATAATAATAATAATAATAATAATAATTATAATAATAATCCATAAAATATCCTAAAATATTTAATGAATTCTATTCAAACTTGAAATTGATATTTAATATGGCTATACCTGATGATTTTTATTCAGACGCTAGCTCTTAAATTAAGAGTAATTTACTGAAAGTTGTTTTGTTTAAATGTCAATTTTTTTACAAGTTGCTTTAACAATTAATTTAAAATGGATATCTAATGAGTGTTTACCTGATAATAAACACTTTATAGTTTTTTATCGAGTAAAAAATCATTTATGGGCAGTTTACTAAAAAGTAATGGTTAATTTCTTCCAAATTGCTTTATCTTTCTGCATTTTTGTGGAGAATAAAGTAAAATACGACATTGCAAAGACTTCTGGAAATCTTCTTCTGCAAAATGATCAGAATATATTGTGGCTGGATGGAAATGCTATAATTAGTTTAGAAGAAATAGTTTAATTTAATGAAGAAATAATTTTATAAATAAAAAAATTAAAAATAAATATGAAGGAAACAATATTAAATTATTTTAAATATTTAACAAGATTCTTAAAAAATATAGAATTAGAAACTTTACATTCTTATTTTTCCTCCACGTCCATCTGGGCTATACGCATTTACTTATACAAAATTATATGGACATTAGAAATGTAAAATTTAGAGGATATCTATCCTCATTTTAATACGAAGGGAGGAGGAAACCATTTATGAAAACCCACCCTTATCACACTCAGCTGAGAATCAAATCTCAACTTTCCCCATCACTAGAAAAAAAAAGTAGATTGGCTGGATGATTAGGCTAAGACCATGTGATCACCTATGCCTGTCAAACTAAACAATCAAATCACTTGGTGTACATCTATGACAGGAGCTTCCAACTTAAACATGCCAGAAGGCCACAGTTGAACCCTCGGAATCTAGTGGCTGACCGCAATATGATCGGATAATTTATGTTAATCTATGCAAAAATGAGAAATTGTATTTAATTGTGAATGAAATAATAAGTGATCATTTAAACATGTTTAATTACATATCAAACGAATTTTTTGACAAAAATATACTCTTTGCTAAGTCAATGTAATACAGCAAATGTAAGTAATAAATTATGTGGAGCTGTCATGGATTTATTCTCACGCTAGTCAAAGTTTTCCGTTTCTCGGATAATACACCAAATTTTACTACAGTAGATTATTTTTGCAAGAAACTTCGTGGACCACTAGTTGGGAACCCCTGATCTAAAACAATAACTTAGTATTGTTAAAATATTACATGAAGAAGAACCTTGTAAAGCTTGCTCATTACAAGCGTAATTGTAAAGGTGTTAATATACATAGCATTGTTGGAAATACGAATTATGATATTGCATGTCTAAAATTTTAAAATACTGACAACTAATGACAAATTATAACAATGGCAGAAAAACAATGAAAGTATAATACACTCGAATTAAAACGACAAAGTAGAGACAATTCCTATTAATAAAATACAAGCTACAGTATTGCTAAACTTAATACTCAATTTGCAGTTTAACCTGATATTTTTGTCCACTTTTATAAAAAAAAGCATTAAAAAATATTCATCCACCCGCATGGTCGTGAACATATACAGAGTCAGTCCTATTTAGTTTGGTTTGACGGTGATAGGAAGACCGGGGTTCAAATACCAACCACGCTTACTTACGTTGTTGTTCCTAAATGGTTTTCCATCCTCTCTCCAAGCAAGTTCCTACCTTATAGGACCTTACGCAAAAGTACTAACAAAATTAATTTATATACATGCACGCTTCAGTTGTCAAATCCCTGAAGTGGGATGTGAGGCCCTTTTTTAAACGGTTTTCCACTCGGCCTCCAAGCAAATGCGGGTACATTTCCTCTAAATTCAACCATCTTAACCCCTAGCATATTTGCCTGGTTAAATATGCATATAGTTTAAAAGAGTAAAAATACATAGTGACACAAACACATTTATATAAAAAGAGCTTCTACATGATTTTTGATTTTGATTGGATTAACGGTGATTATAATAGTCTTGAAGACGCCGTAGTGCAGCTTATTATTACTATCAAATTATATATAATAGTTTAATAAATTTTTGTACAATTTATATATAAAGCATCAAACGTTGCAATGTTATATTTGTTAGTATAGGAGAAATTTACTTACACGTTTTCGGATTAAATTTGTCCTCCCTCTTACATGCTACTATCCACTTTCTTTTATTAAGTTCATCCTTCGGAAAACTAAAATATTTAATATTGCTGCGAATGTTGGCATGATTCCTTATTTTTAAAACATTCAAACACACCAAAGAGGTGGTATATTTGAATTGTTTCCCTAAAGTTGTCCCTTCAGCTACCTGACTCCCCGAAGCTGACGTCACGACAAGAAGGAAGGAGTGGGAGAACATGCGCACTGTTTCACCTTTACTTCTTCACACCACGGGATAGCTCAGTAGTCAGAGCAGTGACATACTGAGTCAAAGTTCCCGGATTCGATTCCCGTGTCTATGTGTCATTTTTCCATATAAAGAACTTTAAATTCATCAAATTAATTAGTTGATTAAATTTTTTGCGTATGTTCATCAATGCATTAGCATAATTACGTATACTTTCTATGGATAGTTGAAATTTAATTAAACCCTTTTTAGAAAAAACCTAATTTGTTTGTTTATTTGGTCATTTTCATAACTTTTTAAATTATGTTACATTTTTTATGCTCTAAAATATATTCAAGTTAAAATAAAATTTAAAATTTGAAGAAGATAAATACATTTCACGATCTAAAAAGTTGCGTGTTTTAAGAAATAAAAACTAATATAGATGAAATATTGTTATTTTTGGGAATCTTTGTCATTCTAATCATTAATTTTTACATTTCCCTTTATTAATCATTGAAGTTTAATCAATATTTTTATAGGCGCTTTCAAAAAAATTAATTTTTGTGTTTGCTTTGTCATGTAGAATAACCTTGTAATGAATGCTCTTGCAATAGGATAAAATATTCTTTAGTATCCATAAAGAGAGAGGGACAAATATTTATCCTGAACGATCTAATGAAATACATACAGTAAGCCAAAAGCCACTTTTGCCAAATCAGGGAATCATATAGAGTACATTTTCATCAAAATTTCATAATTGATTATTTTAATATCGTAATATTAATCCTTCATTTTTAGTATATCTAATATAGAGGTTAAGAATATTTTTATTTTTTTAAATAAATATGGTAAACTCTAATAATATCTTCTTCCATACTTTTTAATAGAAACCAACCCTTTGATTAAAAATCGAATTTCGGATTTAACTATTCAATAACTGACTAGACTACCGATGACTGGGTGGTCGAAGCTCGAATTCCTGTCGGGTATACTGAGGTTTTTCTCAAATGGTTTTCCACTCTTCCTCCACACAAATGCGGGTACCCTTCTTATAAAAATTACCTTCCCCATCCCAACTCATTAGTGTAATTAGTACATGTGCATACAACCCGAACAGAAAGTAAGTCGTGGTGCTGTTAAAAAAAATATATGTTACTGTGAGTGTGCCAAATTCGTTATTTTGTTATATTACTGGTGAATGTATAGCGTCACCGAAAGCAATGGTCTATTTAACAAAAATAGGATTTATATACATTTATCATTGGTTTTCTAAATTTCCCAATGCATTATTGTGAAAGTATGTTATATGGATTATATTTTCTACATTTACCAGTGATTTTATAGAATACATAAAATATCTTGACAAAATTATAGAACATAATTCTAAAATTACCTAACCCAACCTAGCCTAACCAAAGTTAAGCTAATATAAATTAGCCTAAACTTGCCTAACCTAACCTAACCAAACTTAATATTGACCTGACTTATTAACATTCACCAGTGTCTGACGATAATCTTGTATGCTTACCTGTGATTTTGTAAAATGTTTGGCAAGTATGTACAATGGTAAAGCAAATTTTTACATTACTCAATTGAACCAATAGGTTTGTAGAGTCACCAGTGACCGTACAAAGTCACCACACACAACACATTCACAATAATATATATATTTATTTATATATTATTCAAACTTAAATAAACCCCATAATGTAAGGCTAGTCTATAAAGAAGAATATTCTATAAATTGAAAAATGACACCTTGACACTGGAAATTAGCCCGGTACATTTGGCTTAAAACGCCAACTCTCTAACAACTTCGATATCCAAGAGTCGTACCGTGCTCAGGGTCATTCTTCACTCATATTTTAGGGAGAGTTTGTGATGGACCTGCGGAAATTATCAGCTACATATGTGTGATCGATTAAGATAATGGATTATCAGTAACGCAGCCAGCCGCCATCGATTCGGGAGGAGTTTACAATAATTCTACATACACACCAGACGTTCTGGAATTAAATTGTAGCTATATCGGTCAAACCTGTCTAGTCTGGTTTACCGATTACGAGGAAGTTGAGGTTTGAATCTTAGCCAGGTGCACTGAACAATTTTATTTCTAAATTATTTTTCCCTTTCCCTCCAAGTAAATTTGGGTAAATTTATTCTAATTTATCCCCTTCCTCAGACTTAACTTACTAACCCAATGAAAATGTATACTGCCCGATCTAATAGTAAGACCAGCTGCTAGAAAAAAAATATATAATAGGAATTCTAATCTAACTGAATATAACTCAATTTTAACTCTAATCATTTAAGTTAAAATCTAACTCTAACAGGAACAGGTATAAGCGTACAATCTCAATGGATAGTAGTAATACGTGGTGTTAAAAAAGGTATAAATAAGTAGTAATTATAAATAGGCTACATAAAAATACATTAATATGAATTCTATATGTAACTATTGGGAATATAAATTTATTACAACTTGAACAATTAGTAATTGACCGTAATTTCAACAGAAACTATTAGAATTAAACAGTAACTACAATAATAAGAAAATTACAGTCTCATGAAAAAGTAATTAGTAGGAACGTACCATTATCTTATTATTATAACAGAATCAAACAAGAATTAATAGCCATTTTAATAATAACGAAAAGTAGCTAGTAGAAATTAACTCGAACTCTTATTTATTTAGCAGTAACGATTAGGAGTATATAGTGATGATCATTGTAGCTAATTGAAAATAATATATTATATGAACTTTATTAAATGTATTAATTGATGATCACGATTGTGCATTTTAATCCTTAATACAAATTACGAGTGTCATTATTCCTCATTAGAATCTATATGGGGCTATTTGGGTCATTTCAACTTTAATTTAAGTTTTCACCTATAATATGCTTGCGAAATTTTTCTAAGAGTTATTTATATCTTTATTCATATCTTCTGAACCATACCTAGTAATAGTTTTTTTGAAAAAAAAATCTAAATAGGATATAATTAATAATGAGCATTATCAAGTGGAAATAACATTTTAGTAAAAATGTGGGGCTATTTGGATTAGGGATGGGGTTATTTGAATCACATATTTATTTTTATATTTTACCATGAGTATAGCCAATTTAATTTTTTTTTATTGAAGGTATATATTACTAGATGCAAACAAAATGTATATATGCATTTTCCACACTTAAACTGTTTTTTTCCAAAGGCCCCGACACATACTTCATGAAACCACAATTTGCAGATTTGACACCTAATCCAGTCTCCTTTTCCACTTGAATTTTTGTCAAGATAAGTAACTTTACAAAAACCGCATGGTGCATTTTCTTCTTCTTCTTCATTGTCAAAAATATTATCGATATTATAATCTGAGTTGCTGGGTGTAGCGAACTCAGATAAAATATGTCTTTTAGGCTTTTTAGAGACTTGGTATTTCAAGGTCATACCAATATTAGTTTCTTTTTCGAACAGTAAAGCTCTTTTCGATCTTACTTGATCAACATTTTCTTGTGATGTTAGACGGCAGGCTCTTTGTTTTGTCCTCTTTTGTTTGTATGTGCGTGAAGATTTGACCGGTGTTGGTAATACTTGAGAAAAAGTAATGGTAGATGTTGGTTTTCTGGTTGATGGTCCTGCAGTGTCACATGGAGTTCCCGGTTCTCCTATAGGCCAATCTGCCATAAATGTGTGTGAAGGAAGACACTTTCCTTCAGGCACTTTATCGCAATTGTAAGGGAATATCCCTGTAAATTCAAAACCTTTGACCGCATTCCTAACAGTTGCTCCTTTGATCCAAGCAGCATTTAGAAGTCTACCAAAGGTTAATTTGGTGATTGAGCTTTTTGGGTTGTTGTGAATGAATGAATTAGTTTCTTGATGATAAAAAGATTTTAGGGGTTTAAAAAATGACCTATCACGAGGCTGCAGAACTTGCGTGGTGTGAGGTGGAAGGCACAATAGTTCTATTTCATTATGCAAACAAAACTCAATACACTGAAGAGAGTGATGTGATGAGTGGCCGTCTAAAATAAGCAGGCATTTCCCAGAAGATCAGGGTTTTTGAAAATGTTGCAGCCATTTTAGGAACAATTCTTCATTAATATAAAACCGAGACACACCGATCCATCAATTAAACTTTCACTTAACTGTTTGAGATGGCCCGGCAAAATACTGAAACCCTTTTACCCCCCTCACCTCTCTCTTCAAGAGAACCTTCATAGGTTAGCCAGTTAGGTCAGTGTTTAACAGGGCTTTCCAATCTACAACTTACAACTATAGCACATCTAAGTATTATAAACGAGACAGAAATACCTTTCCAAATAAACTAGCGCTATTCTTCAAGCTTTGAGTACTAGTGAGAAATAATGTGTAGTAGTTAACATGTGTAGTTTGTTTTTAAAATTGAATTAAAAAGTTTTTATTTTCAAATCCAACAACGATGATAATATGACAGCCTATAAGGTCACTCTTCGAAATGTCAGAAAGTGATAAATAATTAATGGTATACTATAAAAATAAATAAAAACGCAAGAAAATAATGCCCCTTAAAAAGTGATTCAAATAGCCCCAGAAGCAAACTATTTTTCAATATAAAATAACTCTATTATTTTCCAATAGAATACGCTCAAACTTATTGGTGATGAGCCCAGAAGACTAAGCTATAGGCTTAAATAAAATTACTTTGAAATCAACAATTATAAGAGGGTAAGACCTTACAACGCAAAGACATTTATTTACATCACTAGAAAAAGTATGTCAATCTTACGTCGATTGATCTCGTACAACAATTTTTTCAGCTATTTAAACGTTTAAAAATTATAATTTTTTCATACCGATTTACAGCCAGTAGATCATTCAGTAAATTAGAAAAACTAAACCCCAAAAAATATGTGCAGAATAACTTCGCAATAGCTTGAATCCTTACTTTGATTCAAATAGCCCCTTGATCCAAATAGCCCCACCCTACCATATCAATGTAAATGTTAAAATATTTCAGAACATTTAAAAACTATATTTGTGCATTTTTTTCAAATCGTAAGATTCTTCCAGTAATAGTTATTTAGCTTTCTTTTAATAATAAATGAAATTGACTGCCCCTAAAATTTAATGGTTGAGTCTGAATTACTCTTCTAAATGGTTCATTGCTTGACATAAACTATAAATCATGACTAAATGATAAATGTGTTAGGTCTCAGCATGAATAATTAATCACTAAATTTTACAGATATTTTGAGCAATACAAACTAGCTGTGACGGATGTATTTTGATCCATTTAACACTGACTGTGATAAATGTGTTTCGACCGAGGATGATAGACAAAGTTGTTATCAAAACATGCAATAATTTATTTAGATTATGTTTCACATAAACAAAAATCGATAGGAATACATAACATCATTAAATGTTTTTTTTTTAATGTTAGTACTTTTGTTGGTGAATATTTGTAATTGTCAAAGTCAAATTTTGTTTTTTCGAGGCGAATTCAAAAGGATAAATTTTTGAAGGGAGGTTGAAGTTTTAGAAGAATTACGTACCCATAATCGAAACCATTGAGTAGACACATATCTCACAAAGTATGATTAAGCAAAAGGGAGTAAATCATTTAACACTTCCTCTATCATTTCTAGATACCAACTCTTCCCTTCCTCTTTCTAGGCTAATGATTGATGACATCTAAGCTTTATCTGCGGATAGTTCAATTAACTAATAATTTTAATGAAATCTTGGTTCAAGAGGTTAAACACAGTTTAATTGAATGGATGAAGAATCCATATTTGACAAGTCTGCTTTCATCATGAGTGTAATAGCAGAAAAAAACTCTAGTCCATCAAAACGATAAGAAATCTAAGCTGGTTTATGAACCCGAAAGGAGGTCATGGTTTGCTCGTGGACTTCTCTTTGCTCAAAAATATTTCACCGAATAAATTACAACTTTTGAAACATTGCTATTGAGATAAAATAATTTAACAATCAATATTTGGACAAAATAACGTTCATTTTAAAATGTGTACATATGACCTCTTAGAAATATTAATGTTTGATTAAAGCTAGATATTTAATGAAATAATGGTTTATTTACTGATAGGAGAAAGCCTACCCGAGTATGTTAACATTACAGGTAGAAAGAACATAAACTAAGAATGAATTAAAGATTGACTTGGCTTCAACCATTATCAGTAAGTCATCTGCAAAGGCGACCACTCCCACCGTACCTGGGAGCGCTTCTATTTCCAACAAACCGGGTTCGAGCCCTACGTCCCAAAAAATTGGTCCACAGACGACCCCTGGGGACAGCCTTTCATAAGTTTCTTACTTATTGATATTCCTGGATATTTTAGGATTGCATATCTGTCCCTACAGTAGTCCATACAAACTCTCTAGAGACTCCCCGGACATTTTAGTTCCCTTAGCCGTTTGAATGATGATGGCCACCACAAACTATCGAATGCTCCAGATATGTCCACGAAAATCCCAATAAAATATTTCTCACTTGCCCTATCAACAAGGTCCATAGCCTCACAGATAGCGTCCTTCGTATCTGCCTCTCCTAAAGCCGTACTGCCGCTGGTGCTTGCCAACAATCTCAAGATGCTTCCTCAATCTGTTACACAAGATCTTTTCTTTAAGTTTTCTACCTACATTTAATAAACAGATTGGCCTGCACGACTTAGGGAGCTGCGGATCCTTGTCCTCACCTTTACTAAGAATGACTACCTCACTTTGTTTCCATACATTAGGCACTCGGCCCTGGTCCATGCACTCATTAATTAAACTAGTTAGGAAGGGTGCTACCTGCTCGCTGATTTTCTGAAGGACCTCAACTCTGATTCCATCAGGTTCAGGTGCCTTCTTACTCTTAATTTCGGCCACCAACCTTATAATCGCTTCCCTTGTTATTGGATCTGTCTCTGCTTTGTTGTCGTAGTTCCTCGTCATGTCCATTCTTGCAGTTTCTTGTTCCTTGTCGTCTTCCATATTATCGTCTGGAAGTAGCGTTTCAAGCAACAAACCTTTCCGCTTCTTCCCAGTAAGAAGTCATGTCCCCACCATGAGTCTTCAATGTCGAGATCACAGCTGGGGGCCTTACCTTCCCGGTCACTATCTGAAATGTTATCCCCCAAGAATTATTTCTCAGCTCCTCCTGAACGTATCGCTCCCAACTTTCCCTCTTAGCCAGGCTCAGGGAAGATGCATACTATTCTTTCTTCCTTCCATAAATATCCAGTAACATGCCACGACTCCATGGATTATGACAGTTCTGGTATCTCCTCCTCACTACCCTCATTTCCTTCCAATTTTTCCCGAGTCTCTCATTCCAGGGTTTATTACGTATCCTTAATGTTTCCTTGAATATTGGGATGGTCACTCTCATCGCCCTTTGTACAGCTTTCGTAAACTCATTCGCTTTCACATTTACGTCTCTTCCTTTTTCTATCTCTGTTGGTAGCTCCAATTCTCTCTTTAATCTCTACCAATCGGCTTTGCGGATGTTTAATTTAGGTCTTATTCCCACTTCAGCCTGCAGCCCTAAATCTCCTTCACTCTTAGAAATGATCAAGCTATGATCACTAATTGTCAACCCGTCCAGTACTTTACAGTTCTTAACGATCCCAATCGCTTCCTGGCTGCATAGCGTGACCTCTATATTTAAGCTTGATCCCACTCTCCCCACATAGGTGGGTGAGTTCCTTATCATATTCAACACCTCTAGCCTTCTCACCCCTATTATCTCTTCTAGCCTCTCTCCTCTCTCATATGCCCTATATCCACCTCTCCTTCCATACAGCCTTCTCAACATATCGCTGAACCACCGAGACACCTCTATAAACGTCATCTATAAGTTCTATTTGCTCCTGGTATTTTTTAATGTCTTTCTTGTACTGGAAATACATGTTGATCTGGATGGATGCACCTTTATCTGTTCTTATCATGACGCAAGTGACCTTCTAATTACAGTATTGATCTACTCTTGTAACCGTTATATGTATATTGAAGATTACTATTGCGCTCATGGGCGATGAATCACTAGTGATAATTCTCGCCTTTGTTGCAATTTGCAGAATTTTTCCACTTACTCTACTGTACGGCTCCTGCACGCAAATGATGTCCAAACTCAAGTCCTCTGCACTTTTATAATCTCATCCATAACGATCTTACTCCGCATAGCATTAAACTGCCCAATTTTTATCTTACTATAACTTTCGTCGTCCATTATGTGTTGTGAGTAAACACATAACATCTGGGCCAAGCTTCCTTCGAGTCGAATGCTATTCGACCATTTGCCTTCACAAAGTGTTGGTAGGGTTCCTCACGTTGACCTTCTCCTTCCTCCTTTTGAAGGCTTTATGGACTTTTTCGTGAAGTGGTTTTACTTCCATTGGCAGATTCATTAACCTTTGTTGTATACTATCCAGAGCCTCAGGGATATAGAAGGCTATGGATACTCCCTTCTCATGACCAAATCTTTTTATGTGCCTCATAGCCAGATGTAGAGTCTGTTGCTCCTCCAATCTTGATAATTGGAGAGTCTCCTCAAGGTTGTTGTATATCAGGCTCGGATTCACTAAGCCATCTTGGTCACTCAAGTCATTTTCATCTACCGAAGCTTTTCCTTCTTTCTTCTCCTCCACACCCTCAGCCTCTTTCCTTTCTCCTAATTGATCAGATAACTCCTCGGGGTACTTATTCTTCCTTTCTTCATCCTCTTCTATTTCCTTTGTATCTCCCCCATGTACAAGGTCTGGGCCTTTCCTCCAAAACTTCTATCTCTGGATATCCCACCGCTTCCACTTATCCTTGTATTCCTCCAAGGTTGTCGATACCACTTCCTCCTTTTCATCCTTTCCACTAGTTGCCTCAGTCCTCCTACAATTTTTACCTCCTGTTCTACTGCTTCCGTTTTAACCTCATATTCTCTCTTCCTTACCTTTGAACGTTCCCTATGTTCCTCCGCCCTCCTCTTATTCCTCCTAACTCATGATGGTGAATTCCTCTTTTTGCTTCCAGACTTAACTTTATTTCCGCTCCGTTGCTTATCCTTGTCCATACTCTTGAGTCCGTCCAGTATTCGTCTTAGCACAGTTGTCAGTACACGTATATCGTCGCTCATAGTCGGTATTTTTTATCTGTCTGTCCAGCAAGAGTTGGTACGTTGGTCATTCCCTAGTGTTAGGGTACTTGCACTTTTCTTTTCCTCTATTACTGCCAGGTATTCACTTATTTATTTTCTCTGTACAGCCCTTAAATTCATGTCCCACTTTCCCGCACTGCCCACAGACAGATTCCTTCTTAGGGCAAAACTTCACCCTATGTCCCAGGTCCCTGCATCTGTTACACCTCGTAACAATGAGAAAGTCCTTGACTGAGATATTTGTGAACCTCAGGTAAACTCATCCACCAATCAATAGGCTCCGGATCCTTAGGGAGAACTCAGCAACATGATTTGTTACCCTTCTCTCCCTCTTCCCAGTCTTAAACCTGGGCACAAAACCCTCAACAAAGTCCTTTCTAGTTATTTTACCTTTTAGGTTCTGTATATAAATCGTGTCCTTCAGTTAATCCTCAGTTATGTCCACCGGTACGTAATATAGTGTCACTAATGGTTTTCTCTTTCTTGGTTCCTCGCACTTGAGACCCTCAAGTGCTTGGACTCTCCCTTCCTTACCTTATCTGTGTCGTCAACAGTTTTAGTTTCAACTACCACAACCTTACCGGCTGGCCTAATTGACCGGATACGAATTTAATCCCTTGCTAAATTTAGCTTTGACATTACCTTTGTCTGGATCTCCTTCATGTCCTCTCCCTTGCTAGACGAGATATATACTTGACTTATCTTATTCTCTTGCTCTCGCATGATCCTCTGAGCCGTAGCCAGTCTGACCACTGGTCCTCTCGATTGTCCTGCGGCCGTTATCTGCGCGAACGTTGGTCTTCTTATCGCCTCTTCCTCTTGCCTCTTCTTACCCTCCTCCCTCAGTCTTTCATTCTCGTATTCCAGTTGTTTGATCTGTCCCTCTTGATTTGCAATCACTAGGAGTAGACCTGGCCCTACTCACCACCCTACGCTACAAATAATCCCAACTTCAAAAATCATCAAAAATTGAAAGGAAATTGCTTCTGTAGTAAATTGTAGAAAGCTTAGTTAATTAAGTAGTCTAGTAGTGCCATTGTCAGTAGGCAGAGACAACGGCCGGTGAGTGTATACCAAATGTGGTATGGTAACGAATCATAAGGGAACATGAGCTGCCCAGTAGCAAAATTTCACTCAGCCAGCAATGCTTGAAGTGGCAACATTGTCAGCCAATGTTTTGTTTATTGTTTAGTGTTTTAAATGTGACTTTCGTGGCTGCTAGACTGTCACAGTTTTATGATTCAAATTATCATATGTTGTACAGCCAATGCCTTAATTAGGGCTTTATTAAATGTTGAAGGCATAAATGTAGTGAATGCTACGCAACATTTTATTGTTTTCTTATTGAAAGCGCTGACTGATGAAATGAGGACATTGAAGTTAGTGTTAGTGTTTGACTTCTGAAATACACACTAATTTTTCTAGAAAGTATCCATACTAGTTTGAATTGAACTAATGTATCTTATTTTATTGTTTATTAAAATCGGCTTTCATGAAACAATTTAAATAGGATCAAAGCAACAATGAAAGAAGAGGAGTAATAGGGCTTTGTTACATTGCTACAATTCTTATAATTTTTCATTTGATTAAATAGACTACATTAAACAAAATATAAGTTTTTTTCATCCTTTAACATTTTCAAATTTGGGATATATTTTTTAATTCGTTATTCAGTGTTCGAGTTTCATGAAATTTCGTATAGCCATATTGTTTAGAGTGCTGATTTCGAATTTGCCATAAGCTATTCAATAAAATTTCAGGGGAAGCCCCTTCACCCTCACGCGCTAAATTACAATGTTTTGAATGGTTTATTGACGTACCAGTATTAATATTGTAGGGCAACAGCCATCAGGTTATGAAGCAGGACATTGGTAGACAGGTATTAAAATACTGTAGAATATCGATAGTTTCATTTTTTATTGCTTTATTTTACAGTTGAAAATGTTTTTAAATAAACATGGCCAAATTGCTAATTTTTTTATAAAGTGATGAGCGAGTTATACATCTCAGGGTGCTGGCTAGTTAAATATTGATTCCAACTGTGTTATAATAAAGCAGCGGTTTCCAACCTGGGGGCCGCAGCGTGTTTTTGCTTTATATTTAATTTTCAAGGATTTTAATGATTATAGGTAGATGCGTAATTTTAATAGAAATGTAAGGTGTTAAAGTTCTAAAAACGACTTAGTTAATGGTTAGGTTCCTTTTGGCTATTTCATTCTGATAGTTTCTTGCTGACTTGTTTACTGTGGCAGATTTGTAATGCTGCTAGCATAATATAAAATCATCTTCCAACCCCGGGATTGTTGATTCTCTTTTACTAAATATTAGTCGCATATAATCATTACTATAAGCAATTTATAATAACTAAAACAAGCATTAGTGGACATGCGGGTTTAATGTCACGCTCATTTGATTTGGTTTGTTAGTGAAGGTGACGTAAGGATTTTAATTCTGGCCAGGGGTAATTTATCATATATCCCTTCAAGCAAATAAGGGTACATTTCATCTAAATTTTACCTATACCAGTGGTGTAGTTAGCTATAGATAGTCCGGGCTGGTAGTAATAGACAGTTAAAAAAGCTTAAAAACTAGGATTTGAACGCTTTGAAGTTATTAAAGGGTTGCGATGGCCGCAGAGAGAAAAGTTGTGGTCATAAACTACAAAATGTTGGAAACCGTTATAATAAAGTCAGTTAAATTTTTTAATTTAAAATAATTGATATGAACAATATCTGCAAACATAAATAAATATATTTAAGCTCAATTGGATATTTAGGTTAGATTCAGGTAAACCGAAAGAAATAATAATTCAAGTTATTTCATTATGCACTGAAAAAGCCTTGTAGCTTTAAAAGTCCAGTATAAACAAATACATAAATTTAAAAATACAGTTGCCTGAAAGCTCGGTTCAAGGCTTATTTATAACCCCAAATTTAAAAAAAATCTGGGAGCCTCCTGCAACATCCCTACCCCCCGTTCTCGACATTGCCCATCTAGTACTCTACTTTTACTACTTGGGGTTTTTTCTAATTTTGAAATGCTTAGAGTTGGGAAAAACACTGGTTCACCCCCCCAAAATATATTTCGTGCAACGCCTCTGACTGCGTATTACTACCTTTTCAAGCTATACACCTATGTATTAAATACTCTAATAGGTTAGGTATGAGGAAGGTTGAATTTAGAGGCAGGGCACCCAAATTTGCAGGGAGTGAGACTGGAAAATCATTTAGATTAAAACCACCCTCATCGCACCCGACCGAGATCGAACCCAGATATCCCCGTCTTCAGCAGGCCAGTCATTATTATTATCTCCACGTCTTACAGCAGGCAAGTCCAACACGCGTTAGACCACTCGGCCACGGAAGGGGGTTGTTTTTAAATTTCTTCACGTAAGAACCTGTAGGCCATTCCACTCTTATTGCAGCACGGGTTATAAGGGACACTTATCATCTCTTTCTGACCCAATGGCTTCCCCGTTAGCGCTGTCCTTTTCTTTATCGAGGAGAGTTGCAAGTTTTTAGCCTAAAAATGAACATAGTTAATTTTAAGAAATTAACATGCTCTATGATATAACATTCATTGATGCATCTAGTGGAAGCAATATAAACTAAAAAAACTTTGTTTTTATAAAATATGAAAATTCACTTTCTGTTTCAGTTTCACGATATTTCAAATATACACGTTATAAGTCTCGTTCTAATAGTGTAGTAAAGTCAATAATTTGATGGTTGTTATGGTAATAGTCATGAATAACGCCTGCAAAGTCCGAAATTAATATATTTCACACGAGATTTAAAAAAAAACATATCATAACTCTTGAAACATTTAAAATAAAACATCAAAGAGTTGTCTGGCTCGTAATTTATTTCTTTTGATTTTACATGGGTATATTACGTGAAGGAAATTATAAGAATATTTCAAATTTATTTTAAAATAACTACGGATCAATTGAACATCCCATTTATGTTTGGTGGCGTTTTGAAGTTGCAGAGTGGGAAACACGATTTACATTTTGTCCGGGCCTGAAGAGTACAATATTATAAGACAGTTGTAGGGTTAAAAATTGAAAATGTGTGTCAGCTCATCCCATCCACATATAAAATAATATCATTGACTGAAAGTACAACGTTTAATTTTACATTCAGATTTGAGTAAATTTACTTCGTTGGTTTATTTAATATAGTGAATTATTTTGCCATTTCCAAGAATATATTAAGTATTTGAAAATATTATTTTATGTGTGATGTTATTTTTGGTTAAAAGAGTTACTTATAATAGAAATCTAATAATCAGCTGACTAAATTCTTCAAATATAATATATTGTTGACAATTTTACTGTTTATTTGTTTCAAATTTCATTCAAAACTCCTAAAGTTTTGAATATTCATTATTTATTCATTTACAATTAAAATATATGTTATACATATAATCTACTTACCTTTATTTCACTATATTAAATCATCTTTCTTTATTTTATTCATAAACTGCCAACTCGCCATGTTTATTATTTTGTTGGTAGGTGATTTTAACGCTATCTGCTCTAGAGAGTGGTGGTGAATTTCGGAACTATTATATCAGTTTATTTTTATGTTCTTGGACGCTTATAGCATATGGCTGTCTCTTGGAGAAATAATTGCCCCTAGCGGAAGATATTATTATTCTCGTTTTGGTTTTTTGGTGCCAAGTTTAAATTAATTTTAAAAATGACATATTCATATGTCAAAATTATAATTATCTTTATAGTAATACTCTCAATATTTGAATAGTTAAGATTGTTTGTTTTATTCTTTGTTATAAATCCCGGTGAATATTTTCTCTTAGGCCGGAGATTGTTTATTTTAAAACAAAAAGAATGTGTTTGTGTTTTGTCTAAGTTTTTGTTGTGACTCTTAAATTGGCTTTGAAAGTGGAAGGAAGGACCCGATCTGGGGATCCTTCAATTATATTTATTTTTGGTTCATGGTAATTCTTATCATCCAAAAATTCTCTAAAAGGAAGTATTAACTTATGAGGAAGGTTGAGTTAAGGTTTTCAAGGAATATTTTGTGGAAATTTAAGGCCTGGAGTTAAATGTTGACGGAGCTTTGGGTCAACATTTACAAGAACAAGGACATTTTCGGGTGAGATCAAATCCATCTGTAATCATCCTGTTATGGATTTAAATAATTAAGTATAATACTTAAAATTATTAAAGAAGGACAAATAACTTCAGCTCTCAAACCAGAATTATTACCGTTGGTCCACCTCAGAACAATATTTTTGTTTATTAAAGAATCATAGCCTTATTGTTACATGTTATAAAGAATACATTTTGTTGTTGTTAAAATCCTGTTATTTGCTTAAAGAAATATTCCTAAGTCTATAATTATTTATATATTTAATCTTCTATCCTCACAATTCAAGTGAGAGTTTAACAATTTCAAGTATTGCACAGCAATACTTTTATTAATTTTATATAGTAGGAAGCATGCCTTAATAGGTAGGGTTTATTTAAGGATATCATTCACTACAATAATTAAAATCACTCTTTAAATTTAATTGTTTTATTTTTATTTACATCAATGTACATTGTATTTTATTTTGAACTTGAATCCCATGTGTAAATATTCTCAGTAGATCCGATGCCCATTGAAAGAGTAATAATCTGCTTCAGGAAGTCTTTGGTTGTAAGTGTCCAACTTAAGTTAAAACTTTAGGTAAAGTCCAGGGGTCTTGAGAGAATGGGTTTTCGTCTTACCGCTGAGCAGTTTATGGGGATAAATTTGTTTAATGATAAAAATCTACCTACTTCACAAAACAATAGGGGTTGGTAGTTGGCGCCCAATACAATAAATATTATATTATATATTATAAATTAAATTCATTCGTATAATAAATAAATAATAAAAATAAAAATAAAATAAAATAAATAAAAATATATTTTATTATTATTTTTTCATTACATATGTGAAATACAATCCTTTATGATACCGTAATATAGGCCTACTTTCGATTAAACAATAATGGTGGTCAGTCGGTATATTAGAGTTATACTCTCATTACACTTTGTCACCGCTAATAATCAGGTTGGGGTTCGAATTTTGGCTGAATTGACAGTTATGAGTCAAACACCTTATCACAGTCGGTAGCGCGTGTGCCAGACTAGTTGGGGTCTCTGTTTTCATTCCCGGCTTGATCGAAGATTTATTGTTGGTAAATTGTTGGATGGGGGACTGAATGTTAGGTTTTTCATAGTATTAGGCTAGTTTGAAGTCGTCTGATGATATAATCAGGGTGTTCGAAAAAAGCACGTAGAGCACCCAATAATAAAAATAAAAAATCTGGAGTTGATTTTATCAAGTAATTCTTTCATAGCTCCAGGCAAATACCATTGAACTTACCCTGAAAGGTAGCAGTTTGACCTTGATGGACTACATTAGGCCCATATCTTTTAAACTGCGCCATAGTGTAACCATCCAAGGTAAGCTACCTTCTCTCGTAAACAATGGGTACTTAAAAGAAAAATACTATTTTATCATTAAAAATGTATTGTTGGAACATTTAATTAATATCAAATAAAAGTAAGAAAATGTTATGGTGGAATAATTGTGGACTTGATTAAAATCTGTTCAATAATTTTGGATCATTTCTAGATCACCTAGGCAGCACTCCATAGGTTATTCTCAATGTATTTTTGCACCATGTATTACTATCCGTTTAGGTATCCGAATATTTACACTGATGAGGTAGAAAGGAGGCAGGTGGAATTTAATGGTAGTGTACTAGCATTTACATAGAGGGAGAGTCAAAAACCTTTAGGAAAAAACAGAAACAGCACCCCCATTACACTAGACTGAGATTCAAACCCCGATCAACCCTTCGCCAGAGATTCTGCCTATTGTCTTAAACATTCGTCCACCAACGTAGATAGCAATGCAGTATATGATGTCGGGATCACGCTCAACTTAATGTTCACGTAGACTAACGTTAACTTAAATTAAAAATAGTGTGATCAGGATTCACGTAACATAACGTAAAAACTCTAGCAACACACAAACCATGAATTTGAACTTTTGAAAACATAGTATATAATTTTTTTATATTTCAAATATTAATAATAATTTATTTTCCATATTAGCTTTCGTTTATATTTTCGTTGTTGAACAATTAGTTCTTAATGTATTAACTTGTCGGTTACTTGGTCCCTTCTTAACTGGATCCATCATGACGTTTTCTACCTGGCTCTTTCGTGTCGACCACTTCTACCTCCTATACTTGAGTTTGTTGACCGGTTGTACCTACTCGTGTCAACCACTTGTACCACCTACCCTTATAAATGTTTGTTTACATTTTGTCAACCACTTTTATGTCGTCCACATGTACCTACTCATGTCGACCACTTTTACCACCTAGCCTTCCAAATGTTTGCTTTAATTTTGTCAACCACTTTTCTGTCGACCACTTGACCCTTCAATACTTGGATTTGTCGGCCGGTTGTACCTACTCGTGTCGACCACTTGTACCTTTTAGCATTTTAAAGGCTTGCCGACCACTTTTTTGTCAACCTGTTTGCATGGTGCTTACAAAGACCATGTTGCGGATAGCGGATGGATGTCCATTGATAGCTTGTGAAAGAATGTCGCCCAAACAGTTTTTTCATAGCATCTAAGCTGTGAGTGTTACTTCTAATAGCAGATCCGTAATATCTCTGAAGGTCATCAATACCACCATCGGTCAATCGACCTCTACCCGATAGTAATTTACCATCAGAAAGTATTTTGCCTTTGTATTCTTGGCGCAACCGACGAAGGCGAGTGCCCATCCTTTTCTGAACGTGACCTACACATTCTAACTTTTTTTTATACTAACCCCATCTCTATAGGGGTTGTTTTCAACAATAGTTTTGAAGCCCTTACTGTCCCCATCACCTATATAATTCACGTAACGTACTGGAACACAATGATCTTCAGATCGTTTGAACACTTTTAGAACTCCAGAAACCTCCATGTCTCCATTTTTTCCTTAATAATTTGCCACACAATTTACATGTTCTGTATTACCTTTGATAGGCTACTTTTGCATTTGGTACAATATTTTGACAAGCAATCCACATCAGGCACTTAGCCATTGTCTAAGCTGGTAACAGTAAATACTCCATTCAATGACGTGTGTCCACGCTTTTGCCATGATCCATCAAATACTCCACTAATGTCACTGTCCCCATTATTATGAATCACTGCTTGTTTGGTTGCATTTATCTTTAAAATTTTAGCTAATTTCTCTACAGAATTACTAATTACTTTGTTGTATTAAAACATCTGGTTGGTGGCTGTGGTAGGTTTATGACGGAACTATATGTTTCTGCTGACACCTTGCCTTTACCTATACTTCGGAAGGCAGACACAAGTCTCAAATTTGTGTCATAGTGATCACTTTTAGTTCTACTTGAGGTCATAAATAAACTATCAGCATTACAAGTTTTACACACAAGCAGTAAGTTCGTAACAATACCTTGTCTTTTATCAGGAAGCTCAACTAATTCAACAGAATCTTCAGCACCACAGTTACGGCATCTAACAAACTTCAAAATGTGCTTATATTATATATTTAAATCTAACAAAATACTTCCTTCAAACATATTACTTGGAAGATATTCGGACTTATCACCAAACATATTCAAATATTCGAGTTTTTCCCCAGATGAGCTAAAATAAGTAGAAGAACTTCTAGGACTTGGACTGTCAATTAGGTTTATGCAATTTTCTGAAGAAGATTCACTTGAGAGAGTTGTTATTACTTTTGTCAGACTATATCTATTTCCTGAAAACTTTCGTTTATCAAACACCTTTTACCTAGGCATTTTATATATATATATATATATATATATCACTTGATTAGTAAAAACCACTATAAATAAGTAATTATGAATTGAATTACAAACAATACATAAAAAATTTTTATAAACAATGGAACAAATATATTACTACCAACCTATATAAATAAATAATAGAGATCTACTACACAGTAATATCATAGATAGATGGATAATTTATTCTTACAAATTTTATAAATATAGTAGATAAAATTGGCTACCGGAAACTATAGTCCTCAAAAAATGTGTCTCTGAACCAAAATAATATGCAACATTGAGTAGTAAAATTTTAATTCTACTAACAAATATACAACTAATTATTATATTTTTGGTACCGGTGGAAATGGAAAATTTATACTATTATTAAATGTTATTAAAAATATTAATTTTTTATAAACTTTTGGGTACTGTGTCCCTGACTTAAGTTTATATAGGAAGTTAAACCACTGTGTTGAGCATCTACTCTCAGACCAAACACTAAGCGAACTAAAGAAAAATGCGCGTAAAAACATAATAGAGCAATATGTACCAACCTAGCAAAAATAAATTAATAAAATGGGTGGTAGACAGAAAAATATGATTGTTATAAAAAAATGAATTAACATAAGGAATAGATAGTTAAATAAACAAATTAAATTAATATTAAAATAATAGAGTGTAAATAAATAAGTACTAACAAAAGCAGTTGCCCTTGGGCTATTGTGTGTAATGAGTGAGATTTTTTTCTGATTTAGTAAAAATTTCATTGGATTATTAATATTTTTTGCACAACTGAATTGACTGCCAAATTCTTTCTGTAGTTTCAAGTGGCGATCACATAAGCATACTTTGAATCAGGTTTTGTCCAATATCCGAGGTCCTCCCGTTAAAATTCCATCGATATCAGATCCTTACAGCTCTCCCTTTCACCATAACAAGAAACCAAAGCAAGGTCAGATTCTTCCTTCAGTTGGAATAATTTAGCTATCGAATCCAGTATTCAGGGCAATTTAACATCGCTAAGTCGTTTTTGGTCATTTAATTATATCAATATCTTTATCTAGGAAGGAGAAGGCAGCAAACAGATTACTTGCCGCAAGGCAAACGAAACAAATAATGTTGTCTATACTGAAGTTTTCTCAAACACTTTGTAAATATGAATACATCATATATATGTTGTATATTTTCCATTTTTAAATAAAGTTTCTTTAAAACAAAAATTTACGTCACTTTGTGTTGTATCCATTTGAGAAAAATATTTATTTTCTTTAGTCTAGACAAATAATTTTTTTAAATATTTTCACCTAAGTGTTGCGCTATTAATTTGTGCACGGATTTGCTATCATACTATAAAAGGCATAACCAACTCACTGACTCAGTTACTCATCACCGTATTCATCCAAACGCTGGGACTGATTTTTTTTTCGGAAATGGTAAAAAGATACGTACTTTTGAAAATAGCATCAATTGTTTTAAAAAATAACATTTAAAAAAATATAATTTGTATGAGTTGTTTTTATATAATTTAACATTAAGCCATAAACTTATTATTTTTATTTTTATTGAGAGCTAGAAATAAATATCTAAACAATTGTATTGATTTTGTTAATTTCTATAGCCTAAATCTAGAAAAAGAAAAAAAATAGCTGGTATTAAATTTATTATAATATCTATTGAAATATTCCTTCCCACAGATTAGCCTGTATTTTCAATACTGACAATCTATCTCCCTCAGAAAAGTAAGGTCTTAACATGATAAACAAAACCGATATCCTTGGATTTACGCAGCAATACCCCACTGCTGAACTATTCATAATCCTCTATGTTATTGTGTCACTTTTGATCGACTATGTATTAATTGTTCAAGTTAATAAATAGCTATACACGTGGTTGTAGCTGACATACCCTGTTCTGTTTTGAAATATTTGGTAATACGTTCTTACTATTGTGACTTGTTTCAGATCTTGGATAGTGACCAGAGGACGGTGGTGGATTATTTATTTTTGCTGCCTTGCCGTTTGTAGAACCGAAGTTCTTCCACCATGCCCTGATACTTGCAAGTGTGATTATTCCCTAGAGTGCCATAATGGAGGATTTAATGCTATCCCCGCAAATCTGAGCAGCTCCATCCAATACATAAAAATGTCACACAACAACATACCCACAATTCTAGCTAACTCTTTCTCAGGATTAAACGAAATATATATGATCAATTTAGAAAATAATAACATAAAGACTATTGAGCCATCCGCTTTCATCAACATCACAGAACATCTTAAGATCATTAATTTATCTAAAAACAAAATATCAAATTTGAATTTTAGAATGTTTGAGTATTTGAATAATTTATTTGTGCTAATTTTGGATGACAATAACATTAAAGTGCTTGAACGGGAGGTTTTTAACCGTCTAAGTTCTCTTAACGTCTTAAAACTGTCGGGAAATCTTCTGGTCACTATTGAAATAGGCACTTTTGAAAAACTTTCAAATCTTAAGGATCTTTCTATCAGCAGAAACAAATTGCAGGAGATCAAGAAAGGGCTATTTAGTAATGTATTATTATTGGAATCTCTTGATTTGTCTGAAAATCGTATACAAATTATAGAACCAGGAATATTTGAGAAGTTGACAAATCTAGAAAGCTTAAACTTATATATAAACGTCATAGAAAATGTAAACCAGTACACATTTCGTGGATTGAATAGTTTGACAACATTGAAAATTGACAGTAACCTTCTAAAAATGATTAAACGTGACACATTTATTTACCTTCCTAATCTCTTAAGCTTATCCCTGAAGTTTAATGCCATAGAAGAGCTAGAAAGTTATGCTTTCCATGGTCTAAAAAAACTACAAGAGTTGTCCATAAGCTCAAACAGATTGTCAAAGTTAGAAAAAAGAATATTCGAAGACTTGGAAAATCTGTCGGTACTCGATCTAAGCCGCAACGCAATTCACGCTGTCGGTCCAGATGACTTTAAGGTTTTCACTAAACTCGTCACGCTTGATTTGTCTGCCAACCGGATCATTTGTGTTCATCCAGACTCTTTCATGAGTAACTTGGAACTGAACAAATTATCATTGGATCACAACAGCAATCTTATCCTGCCGACAGACGAATCGTTGGTCAACTCTTACTCGCTGAGGATCTTGGAGCTTTCCAACTCAAACATCACAAATCTACCGTCGAAATTATTTCAAAACACACCTAGACTAGACACCATATCTTTACACGGCAATCAACTTGAAACTCTTGACAAGACGACTTTTATACTCTTGGATGATCTCGTTCATCTCGACTTGTACAATAATATATTCACTTGCGATTGTAGCCTGGCAAACATTTATAAGTGGTCTCATGAGAGGAGACTGATGGCTTCAGTCAAGTGTAATAATCCTCCAGAATACAGTGGCATGTCCTGGGATATTTTGAACTCTAGCTGCAAAGGTATCACCACCCTTAGTAAAAAGTACACCGAGACACCGTTCAGCTGTAAGAACTACGACTACGATCATAATATTGGCATCAATAAACTCGATGGTACGACGAGAAAAAGTGCGACTAAATCTGAATTATCTCACTTCATGAAGAATATAATAGAACCCGTACCAGGAATTTGCGTCTCTGTTTTGATTATACTGATTTTGGAATGTTTGTTGTTTGTAGTTATAACAGTAACAATGATGTATATCTACTATAGTAGCTATTGCAGGGGGTCATTTAGAATATGCCCAAATTACAGTCATGGAGATGATGTTCCTTTACAAGAAAGTAATTAGTAAAATTGTGTGGAGGCTATAACAAGCGCAAATGAAAATACGCGATATGAAAATGCGTTCCAACCTTTTAAGTTTATTGATTTTGTTTATTTTAAAAATATTTCAATGATTATATAACTCAAACTATTGTGTCTATTATATGTTTATACAACGTGTTTCTAAAACATTGCATCAAACTTTGGTAGGATACTCCTTGGGTGAAATTAGAATAATTCTCATAAGCAACCTTGGGTCCATCTTCAATATTAAGGGCGGTATACACCCCTAGAGACAGAGCTAAAAACGACTGTTGTGTGAAATATTATGAAAACTGCTTAGGGTATTACAACGAATCTTTGTATACTACTTATTGAAACCTTGATCATTAATAAACTAAATGTGCTGTTACCGTTATCCACCCCCATCATGTAAAAAAGGGGGGGTTGTAACA
>CABFWB010003276.1:36516-53106 GCA_902151455.1 Timema bartmani | reverse complement strand
AGGCATTTGCACTTGGCTCTGATCTCAAACTTGTGTGATTATCTCAGAAACGGGGAAAGCTAGACAGTTTCTCCAAGACACCTTTTTTGTTAATTTTGATTCCCTGTTTTGTAATCTTAAGTAAAAATTGGTAATACCTACTCTGACATATTTTATTTTAGAAAAAATGTGTTACAACCCCCCCTTTTTTACATGATGGGGGTGGGTAACGGTAACAGCACATTTAGTTTATTAATGATCAAGGTTTCAATAAGTAGTATACAAAGATTCGTTGTAATACCCTAAGCAGTTTTCATAATATTTCACACAACGGTCATTTTTAGCTCTGTCTTTAGGGGTGTATACCACCCTTAATATTGAAGATGGACCCTAGGTTGCTTATGAGAATTATTCTAATTTCACCCAAGGAATATCCTTCCAAAGTTTGATGCAATGTTTTAGAAACACGTTGTATATATTATTATTTGAGGTGGTAGTGTAAGGGACGCAGGAAAAGGTGAGTGGTTTTACAGTTTTTATTTCAAAAAATATTTTTTGGTAAAAATAAATCAAATATTCCTTCAGTTCCAAGAAAGATTAATTTTCTCCACATGGTGACCTCAACAGTTCTTGAATACTAGTGAAGAGTGTCCTGAAATTTAACGACAAATTTCTCCCTTCATTTAAAAAGTTTATCATCTAATGCCGTTACGCCCATGACAGATATACAACTTTTGATATCAAAATGTGAAGAGAATTAAATTAAATGTTTTTACTGAAGCAATCTTTTATTTATTTTGACCAAAAGTATGTTTTGATATAATTTAACTTAAACCACACTGACCTTTTATCGCATACCCTACATTCCCACCTAATGTTTAACTTAGAGTTGAGGCTGTAAAATGCTACCATCAACAGTCTAATATCATTGTCGCTTAAAACAAAGATACATATTTAATTATAACTGCTCTATTTAATTAAAATTTTGTATTTGAGATATTTTATAACTAAAAATTAACCAATCAGAAACCTATTGACTAACCAATAATATAATAATTGATCATTGAAATGTTCATAATAAAAGAAGACTGTTTTTTAAAAATCTCTACAATACATTATTTATACTAATTAAAGCCACACAAATACCTTTTTTATACTATAATTATATTACAATAACTAATATTACACTACCACTTTTACTCTTAAAAGAAACAAAGCACAAGTGCTATGCGTGCTGCAAATAGCTAAGATTATATTTATTAGTTTAAGAAGACCTTTTGGATCCTACAAGGACAGTGTTTTGAAAATACTAGAACGTTACTTTAATGTACTAGATAAAACACAAATTTGTATCTTATTATATAAAAAATATATATTTTATCTTGAAGTTCAAACGTTTAATACATCATTGTTAAAATATGACATAAGCTACTATAATAATTGTACACCAATAGACAAAAGCAGTTCCTTAATTAGTTTGTATTATTTTATTTTAAATATATGAATAATGTATAGCTTATGAACATTAAAAGTAACGAGTTTACTTCATTAATAATAGCCAGGAAATGTTGAAAATTTCTTTTTTATTTTATCATAAAATACGTTAACGTTTCATTACTCAGCACTATCACTAAACCTATTTTGTTTGGTTTCATTCAGGCTTCCATTATCGGTTACAATATTAAGAAAGTGTTGTACTATACATTTGTGTTAAAACTCAATATTGTGAACTTTGAAATCTGACGTTGGAAGAGTAAGAGCAACCTAGCTTAAAAAATTAAGCTTATAAAATATCGAAGCCGCTATCATTGTAACATTACAAAGATGTAATGTTACTACTATGTCCATCTCAACCAATCCGCCAGAACTATCATACTACCTGCCCCAAGGAACTACAGAAAATAGCCAAAAAACAATAGTAAACTTCTCTATTGTTATTCCAGTCCTAAAACAGTCCTTAAATTAAACCATCTCTTTCTGCGCAATACTCCTTCAACAAAATACAAAAATCAACTTCTACTAATAACTCAATAAATAAACGTACCCCCTGAATTTGATGTCCTGGACACCGAAGATAGCTCGCTGGTTAATAAAACATCCTAAATCGGCGAGTGGGGCAATCGTACCCAGTGCACCCGCACTAGACGCGTACATCATACCGTCAAGTTAGAAACTGACGAACGCAAGTTCATGGTCGCCAGCTGTCAGGGGAAGATGACGTTACAGACCTCGCCGGAGCTCGCTACAGACCTCTGACGTAGCAAGCCAATCGTTCGATGAGGATTCAAATTTCAAGACGGAAAACTGTTGGGTCGAGCGGTTTAACCTACCAGAGGCCTGCATGCTGAACTTCCCAAGATGTGGCGTGACTGACCTCCCCTTCCACGTTACTGACCAACTGGCAACTTACCACCCCCCTTTTTGTGCTACGCAACTAGACCAGTATATAACTTATATCCGCTATAGGAAATGGGTTCATTCTATTATTATTTTCGTGAAGTCTGGTTAAGGCTATTCAGTATGTTGCTCGTGAAGAGTTCAGTTCACTAGATTATTATTTTCGTGAAGTCTGGTTCAGGCTATTCAGAATGTTGCTCGTGAAGAGTTCAGTTGACTCCAATATTATTTTCGTGAAGAGATCGGTTCATTAAATACATTATTATTTTCGTGAAGTCTGGTTCAGGCTATTCATTGTGTTGCTCGTGAAGAGTTCAGCTGATTTCGATTATTACTCTCGCGATGATTTCAGTGTCTACGTGATTTGTTCTGTATTCACGTTATTAATTAAGTATGTACGTTATTATGGTTATGATTATCATTATACTGTACGGATGGTTATACGGGCCGAAGTGCGACAACAGAAGTCAGATGATAGATTATAAGTATATAGATGTGATAGACTAGACTGCGCTATGAATAGAGAGACACCTTATATCTGGTCTATCAAGAACGTTCGTGCTCCGTATTCTATTGTAATCTACGACTACTGCACCTGTCAACATCCACACGGATCTTCATTACCACAACGTGAAAATTTTGAACTCATCGCTGTCGTGGATGGACGGCAACCTTGGACACGGTAATAAGAAAATGTCTTATATTGTGAATATTCTCCGAGTGTTTTGTTATATTGAACTTTTCAATTAAATTAATTGACTTTATTAATTGAACTGCAATGGGTGACTTTCGTGTGGCTTAACGTCACGGACTCTTTAAATGTTAACTTGTGGGAACTACTTGTAATATTATTATTTCTTATTTTTGATATGAACCCAATCTATATTGTTAAAACTAAGAATATTTTGGTAGTAAAACTTAGAATCTCTTTTGCTAAACAAGTATTAATATTTAATATTGTTTATGGTGTATTCTGGAAGAATGTTTTCCTGCTTTCTATGTTCGCAGCATACACTTGCTACTAGGATGGTCGAGGCCACTATGTTTATTAAATGTTGTTTAGAAATTCATATTAAATGACTATTTTCTCAAAACTCTCTGCTCTGTGTTTCTTATTTATTTAGATTATTTTTCATTTTTAGATTATGCCCTTTCTTACTCGTATTGTTGTTTACGGTGGCCTTAAACTACGAGGTAGAAAGAGAGGGCGTAACATCATTCTCGAGGAATTTTACAAGAACAGATAATTGTGTGCCATAAGAAACAGTACGCTCATTGCCTATGGTGATAGTAGCGTGTAGAAACGGCTTATTGAGTCTCGTTTACATATATATTTGAATAGCCAGAAATTTGAGTTAAAAAATAATTTTTTGAAAAAGCTGAAGGTTTTGTAGAAAACTGGCAGTAACTTATCACATCATACGTATTAAAATGAATCTTTGGCGAGTATACAACTGCGTGGGGTCTAGTTTAAAGGTACCAAATTTCGAATAATTGAGACAAGACAGTTACATGAGCGCATTGATGAATTTGTAGATACAGGTGACACTCTTTGTACTAATTTAGTGGGAGCTAGGGAACACTAAAAGAAACCCTTTTCAATGAATGTAGGTCTATGTTTGCAGACGTCACCCTTTGGTGCTAGAGGGTGCTGTTAATACATAAATGAAAGTGTAAACAACTTTTTTATTTGCAGTAGTTCTTTTAGAGCAGTTTATCAAAGGATCGTCTGCCAAACATAATGCATGCATCTCAGCTATCTCAGAATCCGTGAAATGATCTACGGTACACGTACGAAGTGCGCGCTACGAATGACGACGGCAAAAAACCACCATTGGACGCACTGTCCAACAGCACCTAAGAGTGACACGTGTGGACATTCATCCACTATCTAAAAAGGTTTTGGTTGTAGTGCTCTCTATCCTTTTTAAAATCAAGCGCCCATTACTGGTGGTCTCTCTATATAAACTACACAATATAGTCAACAGTGCCAATCCTTTATTTAGAAACCCACGGCAATGTGCTTCTTACTTTTGAACAGGATCAAAAGACAAAGAGAAAAATTTTGTTTCAGAGCTTCAGTAGATCTGAAATACATAACTCAAACACCAGCCAAAATCAAAGACTGTAGACAGAAACTGTGTTGAGTGGCTGGCCTCATAGTGTAGTGCTCCATTCCTGGCTGCTAATATAGAGGTCCCGGCATCTATTCCCAACGGTTGAATAGGTATCTTCCTCGGAGTGAAATTGTTCATATGGTTTCCTTGGTTTAATTAGTTAGGTTTAAGTTAGGTTTAAGACTTCTACTAACACCACATGATCATTTTTATCACCACCATGTTATCTTAGTGGGGCGAAGTAACAGCCCCTACGTGGTACCCAAACCTCAAAAGACGGTTACATATCCGTCACTGCCAGTAGAAGACCAGAAATTTCTAGCCGACAAATCATTGTAACAAACGCTAAAATAAAATAAAAACTGTGTTGAGTAATAAAAAGCTGCACATTTTAATAAAAACAGTGGGAAATGCATCCATTAGACTCAAGTAGGGTAATATCAATCATTTGTTTTCTTTTAAGATATAAATTTGTAAATCAAGTAAATGGTTTCCTAGTTCAGTAGTTACGTCAATGCATATAACCTGTACAGGTTACTCGGTACTCGGTACTCGGTACTTTTAAAAAACTACTCTGGCTTTCTCTCACTCTTCAAGGTGTACACAACCCTAAGGCATCTACAATCTTTCAGATCAAAATAAACCTAACTAGAAGCTATAAGTCGCCTTTATATCTGGAGTTCAAATCAATATTTTCTGAAGGTATGAGATGGAATAAAACGCAATTAAAGACCAGAATTTGGTGGTTTTATGACAAAATAATATGTTTTGTACAAAGTCAAATTCTATAAAGGATTGCTTAGTTTGATAATTTTAGTTTATTTTTCTATACAAAGAAATACCAACAGTAATTGGATAATTATTGACCATGGGCATCCTGGAACTTGATGATAACGTTTTATCTTCATTGTCGAGATACTTTCTCGCGAACCTCTTGTGATATTGTTAATTAAATATTGTATATATTAAAATATTTTATCACTTTTATTTTCACATATTAAGATGCTACATTCAAGAAATTGCCACAATAGCACCCGCGTTTCTTCATCATGTCTTTCTCTTAGAACACCTCGTTAACAAGTGCAGCAAATTATTCATATAACATTAATTTTGATACCGAGAGCTGCTGAACTCTTGCGAGCACAAGCAAAACTACCTTTTAAAAAGAAATCAAAATAAATACAGTTTGCAAATGAAATATGTTGCTCTCTTTCTCGCACTCACACTGCGAGGTTTTTTTTCTTTAATAATTACTAGGGCTAGAAGCAAGCCAACTGAATGTTCCTAACCCGTAGTCTTTGAACGTGTACGGAAGTGTAACAACAACAGTACAGTGCGACTAAATAAATTTGACACAAACAGAAACTAACTACACCAAAAAGCTATGCAACAAAGCAGGATCATTATATCATTTAAAAAGTTTATCTTTAAATTCAATTAAGTTCATGACAAATATTCAAGAACTGTTGAGATTACTATGTGTTTAAAATAAACGTACCGACTGAGGTATTGTTTTCTTTATTTTTACAAAAATAAAAGACTGCCATAAAAAGTGCAAAAATAGTGTCCTAAGCTTGTCTTCTCTTCCATCCCAATTTAAGAAGCTTGCTTGCTTGTTTAAGCGTTTCTGCGAAATACAATAAGATACTATGCTGATTTTATTGTAAACACATACATAATGACTTTAAAATTTTACGCAATATAACAAATATCACGCCACTGGAAAAGAGCCAAAGTGATAACTCAATATCAACCTTGAGATGGACAAAGTTGACTGTATTGATCTATATTGCTCTGATTCAGGGGTTTCCTCTAATGTCCAATGTCCCTTAGCCCAACATTATTGAAATGAAAATAAAGAATAACTATCACTTGAGCTTGCATATAACTCGTAGAGTATCCATTCTTTTTTAGCACCATGTCTTACAACCTGTAGATTAAGTATTGTTTAAAATAAAATAAAATACAATTTGTCGTTCTATTTTATAACTATTCCTTACCCCTTTATCTTATAACATCCCGCTAGTGTGATAAGAATGAGAAAAGTTGATTTTAGAATAAATGTTTCTTTAGTAGACACATACGGATTTCAAACCCCAATATCCCGCCCCTGGTTAATTAGACTTAATCAGTCACACATTAAGACTGTTTGCCCATCAATGCAAGTGGCTCCATTAATGTTAAAAACTAATTATAAACCTAGACTTGCATAAATGACAGTGCTACGTCACTAGACAACCACCTTATATAAGTTAGAGACTTTTCAAAGTGGGATCCACTTGCCGTGTAGTGTTCAGCAGCCAATTTATGAGGAGCAAATACCTCGTTCAAGGCTCTTCTAACCCATCATGGCTGTGTCCCTTGAGTGTAGCCACGTACGTAAACACGCGCAATGAGCAATTTTGAGAACTGATGAACCCGTTCCTGCCATTGATCCCTCTCATCACTGGACAGCTAGGAAAACTCTACTGCCTTGGCCAAACTGCCATCAGCAAGAGGAGTTGGCTCCTCCTTCCATGCGTGCTGGACTACGCATGAGGATGTTAAAACTCCTTCGGAGGTAAGGCACTAGTCTTAAGAAACACCCTAAAAGGGCTTTCAAACTATATTGCCCAGTGAAGACCTCGTAGAGGGGGTCTGACCACCTTTCCCGGAAGGTACTAGCTACCAACCGCCTATTGCCTGGCGAGTCAAGAGCGGCGGGGTTTACAACACAGTCACCCTCACACAGGCGACCTATACAGAGATTTAACCACCCTTCGAGGAACCTATTGGACGCTGTCCAGGGGTCACTGTAAGGATTTCCGGTTGAGGAACATCCCACAGGCAGGGGAAAGAAGCCTCTTGTCCTGTCCGGATAGGGGCAGTCGCCACGAAGGTGGGAATCCATCTCAAACCCATGAGCATCCAATCCCAACCCTGTAATACCGTCAACCTAGACCTACAGTATATAGGTAGTTTCCAGAGCAGGAACAGTAGTGAACAGAACAATAAAAAAGGCACTCTCCCATTTTCAACTCGTCCCCTGGTGGTTGATGCATTTTGGGGGGTTTGGTTTTCCTCCTCTCTATATAGACAAATCCTGAAGCAGCTCTTTAAAACTCATTCACATTATTTTACTATAGGCTTAAAATCACGATAATATTAATTAATTATGTAGTTTAATGAACATGATTTAACAAGTAGGGTTTGACAGGAAAACTTAAATTGGTTAGTTTATGTTAATAATATAACATTATAATTTTTATTTTAAGATACCACTCTTTTTTTTTATCAAACTGATTTCAATTTTTTTTAAAGATAACGATACCTTTTCGTTTATTTCTTGTATTCCCTAAAATACAAACTATTAACGAATACCCTAAAATATATTGGGTGAATTATAATTTTATGTTATAGACAATTAAAAGAAAATCGCCTTAAATAATCCAAGTTTCATCTTAATCTGTCCTAATATATGTTTTTAGAATGAAAATATTTTTATTGGTAATATCATATATTTTAGAGTTTTAGTCACTTGTTGTTTGGTACACTAGGGTTTCTACTAGTTGTGAAAATCATGAAAGGAAATTTTGGTCATAAAGTCATTAAAACGTAATAAGATGAATTTTAAAGTCGTTCATTGCTGTGAACCAAGTTCATTATACAGTTAATAATAGTATTATTTCTATACTTTGCTCAAAACTTGCTTGGATTTACTTGAAAGAGAAAGTAAAGTGAGAAAGAATGCAAGCGGATAGGCATATAAGTATGGTAGTGTGAATAATGTGGGTGTTCATTCTATCTTTCCATATTTCTTCTTGTTCATTTTTTGTTTGTTTTTATGTTTATGAATATTTATGTATAGTTCATGAAAAGTAATTAAATATAGTATATTATACAATTCGGTAGACAACCTAGTCACCATTTTAATCCGTATAGTGTGCTAAAGTGTTGTAAGCCCTGTGAACTGAAATTGTTGATTCGGCTTGATCCTTTGACTTGAGCAAAAAATAGATCGAATGAGAGTGATTCCCTGATTAAAAATACGGGGCTGGTTTGTGTGGAGGAAGGTTATAATGAATGCATACTCTGTATTGTATAATCAAAACATAAATACATTTTAAAATACCTATATCTACCTTTATTTATGAATAGAGTGTTAAGTCATCCATGACCAAACTAACACAGGCCTAAACAAGGTGGCTAAACATATTTTATATCAAACATCCACGGATAATATATATTTAAGTTTTTAATTTCTTGATTTTAAGGTACTATATTTAAACATTGTATTGTAAATAATATTCACCATATTTCTGCATCAACTTTTTAAATATTTTTCAAATGAACTTCTTTGTTTTATTTCTCCATGAACAACACCACTGAAGTTTAAAAACATTATTCTTTCCTCTATACGCTGCTAAATTGATTTCCTTTGTTTTTATTCAATTGTTGGGTTGTCATGACAACACTTCTTTATCAAGAAAATAAAAAAAACAACGAAGGGACGCGCTGGGTTTTCTTTATGAAAAAACCCTCGTCTTTGGTTTGGCGCAAGATCAAAGTTTAGTTTTATTTTGGTTTTTTGACATAATTTCAAGTATGGACTATTTATCATAAGAATGGATATAAGTTTTATCTACGTTAACTACCAGAGTGAGATATATTCATCTTCAAATATTTAAGTAGTGACTTCTGCCAATTTATTGAGATTTCTTCATCAAGAAAAAAAAAAGGAAAGAAGAAGATTTATACAAGTAAGAACTTTCCATTTATTAACATCTAACTCAAGACTACAAGTATTAATTTTTTTTTCCCCTTCGTTTAATCGTTATAGCTGATGAACAGAATCCATTTATTATAATATGTAACTTACCTTTGGGCTCTAATTCTGTAGTATTAGAATTATACATTATTTGGCGTCAAATAGGTAGGGCATAACTGTTCTGTGTCAGTAAATTAAAATATGTGCACACTAATGAAGTGATAATTTCTGCTTTGTACCGACAACACATATTTTGTTGCTACATACTTTTTGGTACCCTACCCCAATTTTTATGTATACTCATTCATTATCAAACGTAGGATCTAGCTCTTTGGAATAAGGACATTGCAGCACCGTAGTGATACGCTAACAGGTAAGTAACCATGGTAATTCCTCTTGTCTCGTCCCGGTTACACTAGAATTACAGAAGTACCAACCTCAGCATCTCACCACGAATACCTTGAGAGGTGGAGTCTCACCTAGGTGTACTACCGACTGAGCGGCTTGTGAGGGTAGAAAAGAAGAGGGTGTGTGATTCTTATTTTTTTTACAGTATGCTCAACTTATGGTCAAACTAAAGTCCTGTAGACTAATATTTGGACTCCCTGCCAACACAAAATGGGAAAGCAATCCAAACAAATTCCTCTTTTCCAAAATCTTACATTTATATTAAAGGCAAAATGTGCAAGTTAAAATCAATATTTTTTTGTGTTTTTTTTAAATTGTTCAAAATAAATTAGAATATGGTTTCATTAGATGCGTTTATGTTTATTTCCTATTACTTTTTACATCCATTACTGTTTCCAGTGGTCCTGAGTCGGTTTTTTATTCAATCTATATAATTTCCACTACCTGCTTGCTAGACCTATCGTAGCTTCATATACCTTATAATCTAACTTTGGACTAGGACAGGCACAACATCCAGTTCCCGTCCGTTAATTCTTCACTGTACATTTATTTAATTATCAAGAAATGATTTTCAACTTTTTTTTTTTTTTGTAAATTCTTGGACCATGATTCTGATAACTAATATTCTAGCCAGGTCATGATTTCAAAAACTTACAAATTTATTATTATTAAGCTTTTAAATAATTTCACTATATATTTTGAAATTCATAAAATGTTACTATATTAAATAATATTGGTCCTCAACAAACATTTTTAATTTTTTTATATTTTCTTGATTTTTTTAGTGGTCTAATTTTTCTGAAAATTAAGATTATTTTGATTAGATAGACCTTAATTGTATTTTTTTGTCTTTATAATATTCAATTGTGAAAATTCTGATAGGCAAGAAAGTTTTTTAAAACATCTGATATTAGTATATTGCATCTCTATTATTTTCTTCAAATCGAACCATTGTTGTCTAAGTTTATTAATATTATTATTAACTACCCTTCCCCCCATTATTTCTATTGTTGATGCCATCATATTGTAGTCCCATGGGTCCACTTTGTACTTGTATCAACGCTGGCTGGAGGCAGATCTTGGAGGTCCACTGCAGCATCCGAGACGAAACCTAAAGGTTTAAAAATATATATTAGCATGAAACAAATTTTGCCCGGACTATACTTTGAAATTTGAACTATTATCAACACCTGACTCACTTTGGATGATATAATGGCTCTCCAATATCTGCCTTCAGCCAGCGTCAGTTTAAAATTTAGTTAAAAATATTGTAATACTTAATAATTCGCTTCCATCTCAACTTAATATAACGAATTGACACCTCACCTGGTCGAATTCTGCTAGGAGGAAAGTTATTGATGTGTCACCAAATTTACAATTTTTGAATAGATCTACTCATACGTCAAGTCATGTGATCTGAAGCTATCACATTTGAAAAACTATATAGCAACTTATAAAATAATACAAGCTGTATTTGCCGTATCTCCCCAACCCCTCGCCCTGGAAACTTGAAAGATGGTTCTTTTAAGCGCTAGGCAAGAGTTAAGACGAGGTTTTAAGAAATTTGACCTCTAATGGGTGAGAAAGGATGGTTGAAAGTTTTTCCGAATTCAGTGATGTATCTTATGAGGCAGTGGACATAGAGCCTTGAAATTTAAAATGAAGGTTCCTTTCTAGAATTGGGTTGGACACTTTTCAGGGTTTTTCAAATGTCATCCTCTAAGAGGAAGAGGGGAGGAGAAAAATCGTGTGTGGCTCACTGACTCCCTCAACATTCTCTGTGACCCCAACCCTAAAACCTAGAATCTCGAAATTTTGCTTAGCATGAAGGTATTGCTCCATATAACCAAAAACATTTAAAATTGAGAAATTTCAAAATTGGGCTCCTAGAGATAGGAGGCCTATTATTTGAAAAAAAAAATTATATGAGCGGAAATAAAATTTGGTCAGGCAGGTAGAGAGACTCCTCCAATTAATTTTAGAATTTGAAATTTCTAAGATTGTAAGATTGAATAAGAGAAAAGTGGTTTGGGGGTTCAACATTTCAAATAACCAATAGTAAGCAGCTATTACCTATTGTGGTAGAAAAATAAAATTCGGCAGGCAGGTAAAAATACCACTAAAAAATATTAAAGGCTTATTATACTGAACTTTCAATTGGGACATTGGGAAACAGGGGAAAAGGCCCTAATCATTAAAAAAAACCTTAAAGGTGTAGAAAATTTAAATCAGGCAGGTATAAGAACAACTCTAGATAACCCAATTTGTCTTTAAAAAATTAAGTTTATAAGTAGGAGTTATTAAAATGTAAAGGGGAAACAACTACTTTTTTGTGTGGTATGAAACAGAAATTTGGCGAGAAGTTGTAAATAACATTCTTGTGAAATAGGGGTTTTCAAAATTCCCAGACATATAATAAACTACTTTTCAGTGTGGAAGAAAATTGCGATTTGTCAGGGGGATATAAGAACGACACCAAACAAACATTAAGCTTTAATCCTTAAATTTCAAGTTGAAGAATCCTTAAATGGGGTAAAGAAGGATTCCATAAAAATTTCTAAAACTATTAATATTATTATTAGCACCTCATCTTACTAACCGTTCGGGTTATACGCACTTACGCTCATGTGTAATTTTAGGGTGATTGTGAGATGAAATGGAGGACCTATAGTTTAACATGGAATCCGAACCATGGTGGAGGCCTGGAATTCCTCACATTCACAAGTTGTGATTAATACACGTCTTGTCAGAGGTTAAGGAAGGGTTTGGCAATCAGTTAATCTGTGCTGGAACCGAGGATTGAGCCCCGGACCTCCAGCACAGAAGTCTGACACCTTAACCCTGACATGTGAATGGATCGATTTTATAAAGTGAACCCCGGGAAATGGAAGAGCTACTAATACAATTAAACACTACTTTTCCATGTGGACTAAAATTGAAATGTGGCAAGACCATAAATGAACCATATAAAATAATCAAATTAATCTTAAAATTTCAAAATGGGAATGTGGAAAATGAAAATTATGGGTGTGGAGTAAAATGGGAATGTGGGAAATGAAAATTATGGGTGTGGGAAATAGTAGCCTTAAATATTTTCAGAACCATAGTAAATCTTCTTTTCAGCATAGAAGAAAATTTAAATTTACCAAGTTTGCAAAAGGATCATCCTAGCTTACCATAAATGCTGCAAAGTTTGGAATTTAAAAATAGGGAGCGGGCGGTGGCCAATGGAAAATAGAACACCTCTATATACTAGAAAATATAAATTTTGCGTAGCAAGACGAGAAAAATCTAAAAATAAACGAAAATAAAAATTATCTTAAAGGTTATTTCTTAGCGTTGTGATAACAAAGCCAATAATGGAAGGATGAATTAGCGCTGATATAGCAGTGACATTTCCATAAAAATAAAAATTCTGTTGATTAACTCGGTTAAACTAAACAAATATTTTCCGAAGCTGTTTTCTTTTATTATAAGGGATGGGATCGAAAAATGTTTCATATAAAGGTTATAGATTGCTAAAATTTAAGGATAAATACTCATATTTAGGAAAGTAATGGAGTGTGAGGAGTGTGTCGGAAGCGAAGGAAACAAATTTAGTTATGTCAATGGCTGGTCGAGCAGATTCTAGTCGGCAACGATCAGGGCGTAGCACGTAGCTTATAGTTAAGTTTTTCGTGACTGAAGCTCGTCATAAATACATAATAATGTTATAAAAACTGAGAACTGCACTACTAACCAATGAATGATTCAACAAGAGCGTCGTGCTCGGTGGGTGGGAGGTGCATCGATGGTCATAGTAGTGTTTCGGCGGTGACGTCCTACTGAGGTCCTCTCTTCAGGCTCTTTCACTGTATCCTCGCTTTCTTCTTCACCAACTTTGGTTGTCTTTTTCCGGTTGCTTCACACTTCTCCACTACAAATGCCACACATACCGGTGCAGGGAAGTTCTTTACGACGACATTCACAATTACGTTCAAAGGGATTAGCAATTACAAAATATAAGTCAAAGCAGACACTCTGGGGCAGGTGGTAGTGTGGTTGGTACTGGTGAAAGGTAGCCATCTTTATTTTTCCAACCCCATGTAGTTGGGGAGAGAGCCACGCCACCCCATGTTTGAATCTGTTGGAAAGCTCGCAAGCTGTGCCGTCTTGCAGCAGCAGATGTTGGTGGTAGAACTGACAGGTCAAACTTGGCACTTATCGATTGCTTTGCTATTATGCTAACGTAAAATTTGTATCTTGTCTTGTCTAGGCCATCGTTGACGCTACCACCGTACCATAAAATGTTCTCCTGTCAAAACAATATTGTTGGCAGATTCTCGTGTTCGGGTATGATTTTCAACAATACTTAAATTAATTAAATTATTGAATTGAAAATTTATATAGGTCAATAATATCGTAATTAGGGTTTATATAACTCTAATTAAAATTGAGGGATTGTTACAGCTATGGCTGCAGATTTTTGCACTAAAACATATTCTAAACATTTCATGTATAAGTTCTTCATAATAAGCCATAGCTCGACTTTATAGTTAAAAGTTTACTCTTCAAATGCTATCAACTTTACAGTGATTTTTAGCTTTGGGTGCTTAATTTGAATCAAAACGTATATTTTCCCCCTTCACTCCCCGATGAGAACTTAAAAACGACCCCTCTCTCAGCTCATCTATTTGTTGCACTAAACCACTCAAGTGAGAATTGAGCTGTTTTTATTTTTAGCCAAATTATTATTTTATTTAATGATATACATTAATTTTACACAAATTATGGTTTCCATGTTGATGTAAGCAAATAAAGATTATACTGATGAACTGCTGCCAACAAAAAAAGAAAATATGGAAAATTTTAAAGGGAAATTAGGTTTTAGTTTTAGACTACTATCTTTGCGTACGTCCTAGGCCCCTAAACTTAAAATTGGTGTTCGTTTGTCAACAATGGTTAAGGTATTTTCTCTATCATTTTAACCACTGGAAAATGGCTTATATCAAATTATATATAAGATGTATAAAGAGATTGAGAAAATATTTGAGTGAGATTGAGTATGTGATTGTGTGAGTGTACAAATGAATGTAAAATTGAGATTGTTAGTGTTTTAGAATGAGTGAGAGAGTGATTGTGAGAAAATGAGGGTTCAAGGGTGAACGAGTGAGTGTGAGAGAGTGAGTGTGAGAAAATGAGAGTGAAATAATGAGCGAGTGAGTGTGTTTGAGTGAGTGGGAATGAGAAAAATGAGAGCGAGATTGTGTGAAAGTGATATAAGGGGAAAGAGTTTATGTGAGAAAACGTTTGAGATACTGAGAGTGTGAGAGAGAAAGTGAGAGAGATAGTTTGTGAGAGTATGTGTGTGAGGGAGAGAGAGAAATAAAGAGAAAGTATATGTGAAAGAGAGTTTGTGTGTGTGATATATAACGTTTGTGAGGCAGTTTATGATATAAAATGCGTGAGAGGAAGATTGTGTGGGAGAGAAAGGGTGTGAGAGGAATAGAGCACGTGAAAAGTTGTGTGTGTTAAAGAGAATGTGAGAAAGATTGTGAGAAATATAAATTGTGAGATAAAGAGTGCGTGTGTAATAGAGAGAGCTAGACTGTGTGAGAGAGTGTGTGAGAAAAGATTTTGAAAGAGAGATTAAGTGTGTGGTAGATAGATAGTGTTTGTGTGTGTATGTGTATGTGTATGTGTGTGTGTGTGTGTGTGTGAGTGAAGATAGATGTATACATAAACAAATACATTAAAATGCAATCCACTCAAAATCAAGTGGTAAAATGGAAGTATAATTGAACTTATTTGTATTGAAATATTATAATTTTTAAAGTGAACACCAAATCCTATCTTTAAATCATAAGCAATAATAATAGGATACAAAAAATATTACTTTGAACTACTATTAACATAGACTCAAAACTATGTTGCATCTAGGACACATTACTTAACTATTTGTATTGTGATAATATTTGAAAAAAGTTAAACCACACCCCATAATTAAACAATTAAAATTGCTATCCAAACACCTTACAAGATCATTTTATTTTTTTGAAATTATAATATGCATCAAAACATATTTAAACATCGCTGTATTATACTTAATTTATAATTAATGTACAGTACGAAACAAAAATAAGAAAATATTTTTGCCAAATTTACTATTTAACTTTTAATTTGCGTATAATAGTCAATTTTGTTGGTTTAATCGCAAATAATCTACAACAACATTCCAATAACGATAAATATTGGCCAAGTATAAGAAATTAATTCCTTGATTCAAAGAATGCAGGTAAAATATGTGCTAGGACCAGCTTTTATAACGGCCATTTTGTGATCAGAGGTAAGTTAAAAACTAAAGAAGGATGAAAAGTATTGATGCGATCAAAATTATATATTTCTAACATGACCTCTATCCTCTATCGGAACTAGTGCAATCTTTTCTTTCACTATTAGTGTGTTTTTTCTATTAAGGTTTGAGTGACTTCATGTAAGTGATAGCCCCAGGAAAGTGATATAAATGCCAGGCAATGCATGTCAACCCACTTAGCACACACACTCATGTAGTTAAAATAAGTATTGGCTTGCCTTGCACAGGAAGCAACATTTCATGGACGTAGTTTTATTTCTTTACACTGTCTTTCCAGCACAAAGTGCAACCAGTTTCTAGTTGGACAGAGATCTGTTTTTATAAGATGCTGGGGCTGGGTTGGTTAGCAAAGAGGGGATGGTGAAAGTTAATGATATTGACCTAAGCTAGAATACCCCATTAACAGTTATATAGAGAGAGTGTTCGGAATAATCATAGCCCAAACTGCACATACAGCTTTTTTGAACCAAAAGAAATACAAAATCCTTATACACTTACAACCGGAAAACTATGCTAATACCATTAAACCAGTAAAACCTTGCGTTGTGAAATTTTCGCACATTCAGCCTCTCCCCCCCCCCCCCAAAAAA
>CABFWB010003276.1:0-35471 GCA_902151455.1 Timema bartmani | reverse complement strand
CCCCCCCCCCCCAAAAAAAAAAGATTCAAAAAGACGTAGCAACTTTAAAGTCAGTGCGGACCTTTCTTTGGAGGTCTCTTGTGGCTAAACGGTAAGAACTATCAAGAAACGGATTGCACCAGCAGCTACGAATTTGGCAAAATAGAGCTATATTTTTTTATTTTAAGTAAATTTTTTACATTTTCCACACATATTTTAATTTTCTGACAAACCTATGGGCATCTAGAATCATAAAATTTGTCAGGCATATTGGCACAGCCAATTTCCATAAGCGTGCCAAATTTGATGACTGGGGTTTGGGGGTGAAGCCCCTAACGAGCAAAGCGAGTATAGTTAACATAACCACAATATCACTAGGTAGATGCTTGGGATGTCCCCAGTTGAATAAATAATAGAGCAGTTCAATGTAGTTTCTAATCCTCAAAATAATGACTCTACTCAGGGAAAAATTAACGTAATAGTTTGGATCATTTAGTTTAATATAGTTTCACTAGAATTTTGGTGTATTCATAAAATAAAAACTCCAAAACTCATTTAGAATTTTTTAAATTCAACTTATGGAACAAAATAGTTTTAATAAAAAGAGGAATTCTATCCCCAGAATATAGCGGTCCCCTTTTAAAAATGATGGATGGATGGCTGATTAAGAATGGCGTTGTGTCCGTTTTGTAGTTATGTTAGTTTGTTAGTCGTGTTCTGATAAAATCATTCGTTTCAAAAATGTCATGTTAAGTTACATTATACTTAACGAGATTAATAAATAATATTCCTCTTCTATTTAATGTCAAATTACTATAGTGAGTTTATGATGGTTGGTAAGGTGTTCACTAGTCACGCCGTGATATTCCTCATAGGCCTACTATGTAGAATAATAACATATATATCATATTAACTTTGGTATTATTTATGAATTTTAGTGAAGACGTACTGGAACGTTATTTGATCTAACTTTCTAAAATAAGTGTACAATACATTTTTCTATGATCATTAAAAATTAGCATTAAGGATAGGACAAAATAGTAAAATATCTCCTTGAACAAAGTTGCAATTTTTTAAGTGAAAGTAAAAATGGCCTTGGCCGATTTATTTTTAAGAAGAGAAGTCGTCCAATGGGACGTGGTGAGGGCTGCAAGAAGCCCTCACGGCAGCCATTGAAAAAAAAACACTCACGATTATATCATCATATAGATCGGACGTGTCTTACATACTCGTACATTCATTCCAACTCAACAACCATTATTTAGTAGATGCAATATTTAGTAACCAAAACCAAAGTGTTTAGTTCCGTTAATTTATGCTGTAAGGTAGCAACCCTACCTTGAATAATTCCACTATGGTATGTATAAGCTAGCCTCATAGAGTACGTAAAGATAAGACTGCTGCCTTTCAGGGTAAACGAAGTGTACATCTTTTTGGGATTTTAGCTCTGACCTCCGCCATCATTTGTAAACTAGACTAGACGAGCTTTGAGTTTAGCGCGTCTATCTTTTGACGCTAATAAAACTAAAATTATAAAAGGAAAAAACAAAAAGAGAGTGTGTGTGGGAGGTCGGGCGCCTTACATAACACGTGAAGGACAAGCTAGTCAGAAAGCAGTGTCGTAATGAAAAACGGGGGTATGGGGGAGGGGTGAGAGGTGGTTGTTTGAAATCAAGACCTCTTTATATATCGCTGTCCCTCCAATATATTTATTAATTTTTTTAGCACCGCTTTTTACAACCCATTTAGGTTATGCATATGTAGAGTAGGTCTACTATTTACTGTAATGTATTATGGTTAGGAAAAGTTGAATTTAGAGGAGTTGTACCCGTATTTACGTGGAGTAAGAGTGGGAAACCATTTAGGGAAAACCACCATCAATACACCCGGAAGTGATTCAAGCACCGATCTCTACCGTCACCGGCAGTCCAGTCTACTGCGAGAGTGGCGCGTTAGACCACGCAGCTACCGAAGCGGGTCACATTTTATTAAGGCTAAGCGTGTTACCAGGGGCTCTGGGCCCGGGGGAGAGGGGGGGTAGGAGTAATCGGTAATCGTACCCCCCTACTCTTATTTTGGAGGGGCCATGAATATATTAATACCCTGATTTCCAACATTTATGATTCATATTCAAAACATTTGTATAGAAATGTTTTAAATTAATCTTTAATTAATTGATCTAACCCATTCCCATAATAGACAATTAATATTTGTCATGTCATCTAACACAACAAAAAGAACAAAACTAAACATTTTGAATGCCTTCCACACTTAGCTTGTAAAATTTTGAGTAATATAGCTACAAAAAAATTGTCGAAAAGGGTCAGAAATGCATACTCTCTTTCTGTTACATTCCCTCAGAGTTTGTTTTGAAAAACTCAGCAAAGAAAGTCTTGCACTCTAGGCCTAGTCTTCGTGCCTGCTGGCTGAACTTATAGATTACTTAATTATATCACTTTTAACTATAAAAAGGTCATTAATTTAAATATATTAGTGGATTGCTTCTCCAACTGATTCAATAAATTTGTCAGACATTTACTTAAGTTTATCTGACAGTTACTAGAGCTAGTAAAACTACTTTCACATATTCATTCACCCAAATAATGTAAATTTCTGTTGTTTTTTATTGAGAGCATGAAGATCGATAAATAATATTATTGATATATAGGTGTTCATAAATTAATCACCCTATTACAAACCTTAATACATTATTTTTTAGGAGCTGTCTTATAACAGTTTGCAGTAGTAAATTACACAGCTCAGTGCATTTTGTGCTAATTAAGTAGAATACCTCAGTTCAGGCAATTCTTCAGTAAACTAGATATATAATCATCATTATTATCAGTTTATTGTTCCATATATTAGAATAAAAATGCACTAAGGCTTATAATGGGTTGAATAATTTATGAATCCCCTGGAGTTTAAAAAAATCCTATTGTTGATCATAAAATATATGTTTGTCTTTTCTAAACTACCCTTCCTACCATGTTCCAACTAAACAATTACAATTTTTTTTATAAAATAAATAAACATAAATAATAGCACCATTCAAACATCTTAAATAATCACCCAGTGGTTACAATGTTCCCGAGGAAGGGTCCCCTAGCTCCTCCTTGAGGTTGAGACCTCAACCCCAATTTCCAAAGAGCCCCTGCCTGAATGTTACTGTTCATTCAAGATATTCGCAGCCTACACGTCAATATATGGACACAGGTTGAGGGGATAATATATTTGAAGGTGATTCACTGGCATTCATCTATAGACAAGATAGAAAATCGTCAATAAATCTCATTCCTAGAGCCCTGCCGTACCTATTTTGATGATACATTTAAGAGACATTCAATTAGAGCCCACTCAAATTGCTGAATAAATTATACCTGTCAGCTGGTCCACAAGAAATTGCGGAACAACCTGTAATATCAGTCAACTCTTAACCACTAACCTAACCTAGCCTAACTCAATTTAACCTAACACAGCCCAGCCTAACCTAACCTAATTTAATCTAGCCTAACCTAGCCTAACCTAACCTAACCTAACTACATGTTTCATTTTGAGCAAAGTAATTATGAATTTAATTTGTATTCCACAGTTCGTTTAAGGATATTACTGAGCTAGGATGAATTGTTTTGCAATTCGTGGGCACCCATATTAGTTGCTCCGCAATTCGTGTGTACCAAAAATAAACAAATATCCACATCTATGTGAGCCTAATAGTACGGAAAAAAACTTTTTTTCCATCTTCAGAGAGCTGAATCAGATAAATTAAGAACGGGTTGGAACATACCCCCTCAAGATGACTGAGTGGTTTGATTAATCATCCACAAGCCCTATGGTTTAGTTCTAGGTGATCCTGATTATCTACTGTCTGAATAAGAGTTAGTCCTGCTATCCAATTAGTAAGTATGCACCCTGGCTATATGTGTACTATTAGTACTACTGCTATAGATATTGTTAGTTAGTCAATAAGTGGTTTTATGATATAAGCACAATTTTCAGAGACCAGTTAGATGTGAACGCTGAAAATATTAAATATGTTACTAAACAGAGAACACAGATTGGGGTCGATAGTTTAGAGATTGCTTTGAACAATATATCATTTGACAGGGTTAGTGGCTTCAATATTTAGGAACAATTTTAACTAGCAATAATGATGTAAGAGTCGAAATTAGGAAAAGAATACAGTCGTAAATGCAGTCAATAAGTTGTTAGTATCTCGCCTGCTATCACAGAATGTATAGCTCAGAATATACAAAATAATAATGCATCTGTTGTTCTCTATGGGTGTGAAATGTGATATCTTAACTTAGATGGCGAAACAAATTTAGGGTGTTCTAAAAATAGGTTCCTAGGAATATATTTGGTCCAAAAAGGAAAGAATCAACTGGGGAGTGGAGTAGGTTACATAATGATGAGTTACATAACCTGTACTCATCATAAGACATTGTAAGGATGATCAAGTCTCATAGATTAAGGTGGGCAGGAAACGCAGCACGAATGGGCCTGTGTTCAGAATATTGACTTGGCAAACCAATGGGAAGAGACCTTTGGGAAGACCTAGATGCAGATGTGAGGATAACATTAGAATTTACCTGGAAAAGATAGGGTTAATGAGGTGAACTTAATAGAGTTAGTTCAAGATAGGAATAGGTGGCGTACTTCAGGGAAGCAATGAACTTTCGAGTTACTAATGTCATAAAGTAGTAAGTAAGACCATTTATTAAATCATTTTTTTGTTAAAGCTTATGAGTTATAAAAAAAATCACCGGTAGCAAAAGTTCTAGCAATGATTTTCTTTATTTAGCACCGCTTATTACTACACATTCGGGTTATACACTTAAGTACTAATTACGCTAATGGGTTAGGAATTGGGAAGGTTGAATTTAAAGGACGTGAGCCCACATTTGCATGGAGGGAGATTGGAAAACCATTTAGGGAAAGTCATCCTCGGTTCACCCGATCACGATTTGAACCTCAATCTCCCCGTCCTTGGCAGTATAGCTCAACATGAAACTAGCGCGTTAGCTATCTACGCCACCGAGGCTGGTCGCAATGAATTTAAAAGTAAATTTAATATATTGGCAAATTGAATTGAATAATATTTTTTATTTATTTCTCGTAGATATATCAGAGTACTCAATTTAGGGGTTTGTGCGTTTTAGTGTTGTATTCTAACCCTGCCCCTCCAAACCATTATGAATTGTTTAATTAACTTTCATAGCGCTATTTAAACTACTCCAGATGATGTAATCGACCATTTAGCGAAACAACCACTTCACATATGATCACATATATTTCTCTTTATTTGAGATATTAGACCTGCACGAGTTATAAACTAACTTAAATCTATAGGTGCTTATAATTAGGTTAGTCGAGTCTGTACTGTAACATGTAATGTAACATATTCGTGAAATTGGGATGGTCTCACGAGCACATTACGGTCTACTCACGACCGGCTCGTGCCGATCCACAGGCTGTCGGTTTTTGCAACGAGCACAAAAGGATTCGTAATTCTAGTTGGGACGCCATTTATTAACTAGTACGCGTGCTTTTGGGCATGGAGAAATAGTAGCAAGAATACATGGATTTTAACCTTTAATACAAAAATTATTTATCAGCCTACTTATGAAAACTCAAAAGTCAGTCAAGCAAAGAGTTCAAAAACTCGCACTTATATGCGATTTAGGGTTAGATTTCTCAGGCTTACATAGAACCAACTACCAACTTTAATGATTTTACTTTTAGTCGATTATATATATATATATATATATATATATATAATAAAAACAATATCTTAAATTATTAATTGCCCTGAGTAGATTTTTTATAGTTAATAATCGGTTCAAAATTGTAATATATATATAATTGTTATATATATATAACAGTTATATATATATATAATTGTTATATATATAAAACAATCGGTATAAAATTGTTATATATATATAACAATTTTGAGCCGATTATTATTAACTCAAGGCAATTAATAATTTAAGATAATGTTTTGAACTATCAAGTTAATTAAATATAGTCCTTCTATTAATTATTTTATTTATTACCAAAAATAATAGTGTTGTCACACTTTACTCCCTATGGCAAATATACAGAATGATGAATAGCAACATATCTTATGGTGAATTGAAGAGTTTCCTGAAAATTATAATTCTAAGTTGTATGTAACTGTGTACACATAAATGTAGGAAAATCCATTCAAACTAGCTCTCTCTGCAGGCTGTTTTTCCTCAAATGCCTTTGGATCCGTAGCTCTGGTCATGACCTACCTGGTACCATTTGACTACGTGTTGAAAATTACTTCAAGAGTGTTCGTGAATCTCAGGTAACATGTGCTAACGGCAGTCAAATCAACACTACCTGGTTCTTTTCCGACACGGGAAGCTGGGATTTGAAACCGTGGGGGCTGCACTGGATATTATTTTTAAAAGTTTGGTTTGTCCCACCCCATTTCTAGACCAATTATGATGTATTTTCTTTGGAAAGTCGTTCTTGACATCCCACTACACTAAAGATTCATCTTAACGGCTTTGGGCAAATAAACAGTCCATCAGCGTATAACCAAAGCAGGTAATAGGTCACGGTGCTAGATAAAAAGTCCGTCACACGACGATAGATTTAGTTTATTTTTATAGATGTTTGAATGATGGTTTTTGATTGATTGGTTCTGATAACTCAGGGTGTGTTCATAGTTCCGGTCTTAATGTTGAAAGTGAAAATTCCATCTCAGAGCTGATTAACCGGGATATTGTACCCAATCAGATTAAGCCGTTAATAACCTGTGTTCTTAACGTAGCAATAAAAAAGTAAAAACTTAGTTTTGGATAGTTTATACTCATATTATAACAATAGATTATTGATTTTAAATGGAAACATGGTTTAACGTGTTTTGATAAATTCAGATTTTTTTTTATATCTTAGAATACAATGTTCTTGTTAGTATGGTGTCCAAAAAAGTTAACAGTAAGTCCTATTTGTAAAGTGAAGTAAGCGTACAGTACATACATTTTATTTAATCGAAATAACATTTAAAATTGAAATTTCTCGTCAACTTTCACCTTTTCCAACTCATAATTATTTTTAAAAATATTGCCAATTTTTTTAGCGGATTATTAACTAGACAAAATTGTGGTTTTCACTATGGTTTTTCTATCTTCTGTACAAAAAATTGTGGTGCACTTAATTTAATTCTAACCTCCTTATAGCATGTATTTAAATAACTAGCGTAAGTAGCGACCGTAAAATCTATATCACTGGAAAAAAAAGAAGAAATGGCTATATCTTTTTAAATATAGAGAAGAAAATATATTTTTATATATTTATACAGTAATAAATAAACTAGATTAAAATGTCACAATTTACTGTAAATAACGATTTACTAAGGTAATTCAAAAAAATTATATTTTGACAGGGATTCGAGCCCTAATCCTTTGACTTTGGACTTCATTCTACTAAACCCCGATATTGCGGCTCAAACTCGGTATCACTCCTTAGAGAGTATATTGGTGATAGCTTGTCTTTTGTTGAGAGGATTAAGAGGGGGGAGGTGGTGACTTCATGGATCAACTGTGTAATGTAAAGATACTCTTCGAAGGGAGGGAAGTATAGAAGGGATGAGAGGGTTCAATATGATGACTGCCATAGCTACAGTAGCGAGCCTCTAGTGAGGTGATAATACAGAGTTATAATTGGAAGAGAGATTTGCAAAACCTCGAGATGTCCATCCGAATCTTAGCTCAGGTTGACCATGCCTCTCCACATCGTTACAGGATGAAACTAACAAGGGTAAAAGGGAAACATGGAAGAATAAATCCACAAAACTTACAAAATATTGGTTTGCCACAACACCAAAATCCTACCCATGCATTTGAGCCAATGGGGCAAAAATAACCACACCAACACCCTCCCAGGGATTCGAGCCAACATTCCACTATACCACAATTAATTCCAAGCATTCCAACGGAGCATGCCAAAATCCTCCCACAATTGGGGCACATATAAAAGAAAAACAATGTAGCACAAATAAAATAAAATGTGCAGGATTGAACTAGCTCATTGGCAGATGAACAGCGCGAACAAAATGGGCAGGGCCTTAGCCTACCCAGGATTGACCAGATATAAACTAGGTCATTGGTGGATAAATAGCGCGAACAAAATGGGCAGGGCCTCAGCCTAGCCTAGATTGAACACTTATAAACTAGCTCATTGGTGGATGAACAGGGTGAACAAAATGGGCAGGTCCTCAGCCTAGCTGGTAAACACTTTTAAACTAGTTCATTGGTGGATGAACAGCGCGAACAAAATGGGTATGGCCCCAGCCTAGCCAGTATTGAACATCTAAAACAATAACCTACGGCACACAGCATTACATCACTGGGAAAACCCCGGGAGTACACGATTACGTCACCAGCGAAAAGTTTTTTGATCCGTTGGTGGAAGTGGGGTTTTCAAACGCCACGCCCTCTACTCATAACCAAAAGTCCGTGTATGTACTGTTATAATCCCTATCTGGATTTTCCTCAGTGTAAATGAGCTTAATACATGTATTATGACAACCCATACTTTAACTTTTGACCTGGAGGAGCCGATGAGATTCTCAATGACTGGAAGAAATCCAACATCTTCATCGCTCATCAACAAGACAAAATCTGAATCGGTATCTGCTATCGTACTCAGTGGTGTAACTTGAAGTATTGCCATATAGAATTAAGCTTGTAATTTTAATGTTTTCATCATTCAGTAGAATGTTATTCTCATAAAGGTAAGATGCAGATAAGAGCCCATGTAGGGTTGAACAAATAACGATCGAGTAAAAGGGGCATTACTAAGAGATACACAGCTTTGACAAGATAATCCTACTCTTTGAGCAGTCTACAACAGGTTGTCAAACTTTCAGTCCAATCTATCATTTTGTTTGTCTCATGGAGCTTATAACGAACCAACATTCAATGTGACCCGACACTTCTTTACTTAAACTTGACTGTATGGTGTAGGTGAGTAAGAAAGAGGTAGATATAGATAAAGGTTGAGAAAGTGGATGCAGGCAGGGACCTGCTGACTCATTCTGGTCCCCCTTTCGATAATATTAGCTGATAACATAAATGCGGCAATCTCAATCCAAGGAGTGTCCAAGCCAATGCAACAAATGTAAAGTTTGATAATATTCTAACATTGTGGAACTTTTAAACAAAACAGATTAGATGGAGGAAGGGGTAAATTTGTATTCTAACACTTTAAGCTGGAATATTATAAAGCAGGGCATGCTAGAAGGGACTAGTAAAGTACTAAATTTGTAAATTTGGCATTATATAGTGGAAACTAGCACAATATGGCTGACTGGGCTTGGTAACATTCGTTGGCTATTTCTGAATTATAATAAGTGCAGTTTGTGAGACCCTCTAGTGAACAGTGAATAGAAAACGTTGGTTATAGTTTCCTACTCAAGAGCTAAGAGATTTTTATATTTTTTAAATCAGTCTCGTTTGCCCACCATAGCAAGAGGTAATGTTATTTTTCTAATTGTTTCAGGTGAAATGTAAATAAGTGGCAACATGAATTTAGTTTTAACGCATTCAAATTGAAAAGTCTGTTCACCGTAGGAATTTTTTCTGAAAGGCTTTTTTCCCTACCAGAAAGCTATTACATAGTAGGATATTGGTAGGAAAAAAGACCTTTCAGAGAATAATTTCTACCGTGAATGGAGTATAAATTATATTGGATTTTGTATAGGGTGACTTGTGCTTCAATTAGTGCGACCCTCAAAACGTTCATTTTAAAACTTTAAATCACAAAATCAAAAAGGAGTGGGTGTGTTTCAGAAAAAGTGAAAGCTAGAATATTTTGTTTGCCAAATAAATAGTAACATTGTTTGTCTCGTATGTGAACGAACAATGAATACAAGTTAAAATGTGATCTATTTTGTGGAAAAATGAGAGAATATAAATTGAATGAGTTGAAAATAGGTCTTAAAAACATTAAAATATTTTTCAAAGTAAAGTAAATGAGATAGCAATGAAAGCCAGTTAAACTTTATCACATTTGTTTTTATTAAAATCAAAACCTTTTACAGATGGGCCATTTATAAAAAGCATCGCTTGATTTAAACTACAAAAATTATGTGTCCTGATAAGGTAAAATATTTTCAAAGAATCAATTTCACTTGAAACACTGTAGCTTAAAGCATAATCGATATTGTAAATGTTTTTAACAGTAAATAATATTAAGTTTCTAAACAATTCGAAGCTTTCGCCAGAAGGAACATATGCCAATGATGTTGTGCAACTTAGAGTATTCATCCGAGGCTGTTACTCAAATTTCGCTTTTACTGAATAACTTTTAAAAATAAATTACCATGCATGGTAATGCATGGTAATGCATGCATGCATGAAGACTTTTTTTGTGAAGTAGAACGACGATTGCAAATATATGAAATGCCGATGGATAAACTTTTGTGTATAGTGACTAATGGTGTAACAGCACGTAATAGTGGGGTTATAGGAAAACTGAATCCCCAGTTGGTCGAACAATGTATGTAGTATTATGAAGTATTATGTTGCGAAGTGTTAAAATTGAATTTGGTTTAAAACGGGTTGCAGGAATAACAAATTGTATTCGTACTCGTGGCTTGAATCAACGACAATTTTCTTGAACTGTGATCGTGAAGATTTGCAGGAATAACAAATTTTATACATGCCCGTGGCTTGAATCAATGACAATTTGCTTGGACCGTGATCGTGAAGATTTACAGGAATAACCAATTTTATTCGCGCGCGTGTCTTGAATCAACGAAAATTTACTTGAACTGTGATAGTGAAGATTTGCTGGAATAACCAATTTTATTTTTGCTCGTGGCTTGAATCAACTACAATTTGATTGCACTATGATCATGAATATTTGCCTTACTACACATAAATTAGTTTTTTATCTTGTTACGTGGTGTTGGAAAGATTTTTATTTGAGAAAATAAATAATGTTGTTCTTAGAAAAATGGTTTTGACATTAAAAAACAAAAGTGTCCTAGATCTGGTATTTATGGTCAATATAATAAAATATTTAAATTAATTATATTTAAATCTTCAAGGAAAAAATAAATTTATTTCATCCATATATGACAATGTGAAAGATTTTCAAACAAAACCTTGGCCGTGGCAATGTCATCTTAAAAGTGACAATCGGATGAATTTTAAAACAGAATTCATATTAAAGCAACCTGAACCATGATTACCTATTATTAAACAATTTAAGACTAATTTGAGAATTCAAAAAAGATTCCAAGATTTTAAAAACAACGAGTTTAAATTCACGATGTTTGTGGGACTATTTACTTTTGATGTGGAAAAGTCAGATACGTATTTTCAAATGGAATTATAATTGAAATACAGTGTGACCTAATATTCAAACAATAAAAGTTTTGTGAAGTTAGTGCTCCAAATTTTTATTCTTTTATCTTGAGGGCTGGATTCCCAACAAATGTTGAATTTTCACAACGCATGTACAATGTTTGGCAGCACACGCGGATGTGAACAGATGTTTTCTCTTTTGAAAAGGAACAAATTACTCGAGAGATCACGGATCACGAACATATTTCGTGAATTATAAAAGTGATTTCAGAACAAAATTTATAGCACAACGTTTAAACAATTGATGCAAATAAATGGTTTCAAATTTTTGAGAAAAAATTAAGGATGAGTCCTAATATTTTATATAATATTTTTTTTAATAAGAATAAAAAACTAAAATGAGTTATCCTTTCTTATGATGGTGACAATTTTTTCAATTAGTTTTAATGCGGCCCTTCTAGTATTTTTTGTTTTCAATGTGACCCTTGTTCTACACCACTGCACTGAGTACAAGATCAAGGGTGTGGCCCGATGGAAGAAATAGAGCTATTTTGTACCTCTAGCCCCTTATTTCAAACTCTGACACCTCTCCCTAGTATCGTAACACTGCCACTCCCTTTAAACACCACTGCTATTTCTTCTACACGTTTATATTTTATTATCTTATCTTCTTTCTTGAACTTATGGAAGCTTAGATTGAAATAGTATTGTTAAAAAAGTTTAAGTATAATAGGATAGCCGTAGGAAAAGTACATAACAATTAAAACATTTACATAACACATTTTCATATACTAATACGGTAGATAATTGGTTGTTTATCTCTCACTTTTCAAGATAGTTTAAATCTTAATAAACAATGTTATAATTGCTGTCACCTTTAATGATAAAATAATATTCTGTATCTGAACCAAGCCTATTACCTCACAGCAATTCCACCACAAATTTACTCCTCGTGAGTGGATGTCTAGCCCTCTGTATCTTTTTTATTAGCACCGTGTCTTACTACCCACTCGGGCTATACACTACACCCTCCGTATTTACACCAGCTTCCGCAATATGAAGAATACGTTAATATATGTCTTTAAATATAGTGGAAATATATGATTGTTAAATTGGGAATGTTGAATAGTGAATTATCATAAGCTAACCTGATTTTACAGTAAAATTCTGAAATTAAGATTAAAATAAATGTCTTTGGTTTTAATTTTTTTTAAAGGGTTTTCGAGATTTTTTTAGGTTTCAATAAATCAACTAAAATCCACACCTAGAGTTTGTAAATTAGTCCTATTAATGTGCGCCGATTATAAATATAAATCCTTAGATACACTATTGATTTAAAAAATAGCCTTAAATAATATTACTAATCTACTGTTTAGTAAGCCAGTCCAGCATTATCCCAAATGGTTAGTAAGAAGACCCCAAAAAACAGTCAACGTGGATATTACACAATTTACACTTTGTCATATAACGAAAAATCCATATTTTCAAATTCGCTCATTGCTTCATTAACAAACACTAGCTGAACGCTAATGTAGGATGAGAAACCAAAGATAGGTAGGTAAAAAGTTCCTATAATAGCTAAAACATTATATCTTTTTATTTAAATATTTGTCTTTGGCAATCCCAGGACTTAGGAAAAAATTGACGTCTGATATTATTACTGTTAATTCGACATTTCTTTTATCAATCACGTGACCCGGTGTAGTTTCAATATTATGATAAAAAGCTGAAATCTACCACTCTTTCTTAGTGACACCTCCTCAGGGTGGGAACTCTGGGCGTATGTGTATATATATATATATCGAGTATAATGATTACTGACTGCTGATGCTGAGTGTTTGGCCACTGTTGAGGATTACTCCAAAATCAATAAATATTATTATTATTATTACTAAGTGTTCTGTCTTACGACAGATCCATTCCTTTTTTCAGTGAAATTATACATCCAATGCATCCTGTCCTCTGCCTTCTCCTTGAAACCCCAGAATGTTCTTTTTTTCCTTCAAATCATCTAATATATGAATCCACCTTCTTCCTAAGCTCTTCTTTCCCTCCATCTCACTTTCTATGTCATTATGCAGAAGCCAGTTCCTACTTAAGCCTCCCGATAAAAATGTGATGGACAAATAATTTTTATCTTGCAGATAAATGCTATCTGACAGTCATAAGACGTAATTTTAACTTATCGACCTGATAAAAATATTTATTGGCCAGATTAATATTTATCCAGGAGTCATAAGACCGTCCCTTAATAAAACTGACGATGAATAAAACATTTTCAAAATCTCTGTCAGGCAAAGAAAAACAGTTAGAGGCTACATTAAAACTGAATTAATTTAAACTTCTTAAAATGTATCAATTTAAATTTAATTTAATTTTGTATTTCTAGTTTAGTAACTATTTAAGAACAGCAACCAAGCTATGAAACCAGATCTTTCAATAGTCGTCTTTGTGGGTATTGTCACTCAAAGCCCAAGGTTGTCCCATTATCTTAGCATCGTGTGTGTTCCACTCCATTCAGGAAGGCACTTTGAAAAGAGAAGGTTGATATGGGTTATATTAGAAATCAGCAACTCAATGCCAACGAGGATATTTCCAACAGTTCACGAGGTTGAGTAAAATAAGTAAAAGAAGAAAACAAACCAGAATCTTGAGGATGGAGTCCAATCTCCACTCAGTATCGCAGCTGGTGGTTGTGTCTAAAACAGTCTGCTCCTACCTGAGGCCCGTCACTTGTTTTATTGTGGTCCACCTTTCTCAATGGGGTTTTAAATAAATAATAGAAAAAGAAGTAGACCCGATCTGAACGAACTACAAATTGTATAAAAATTGGCTCAATCATCTCACTAGCTATATTTGTATATAGTTATAATATATTTTACTTTTGAAATTATAGCCTGCTCCGGTGGCAGAATAGTCTAAAGCATCATTCTTGTGCTAGACTAGATTTTCGATGACAAGGAGATCGAGGTTTGAGTCCCAGTCGGGTGCACTGAGAGTGGTTTTCATAAATGGTTTTCCAATCCCCTCCACACAAATTCTAGTACACTCTCTCTATATTTCAAGCTGATCCCCATCCCTAATTTAGTCGCGTAACTAGTACATTGGCGTACAACCTGAATAGGTAGTAATAGTAGGCTAGATAAAAAAATTATACTCATACCACTATAGACATACAGGATGTTTACAAAAAAAGTTCACAACTTTAGATATTGTACAGTAGTAAGTTACTTATTAAACTGAGCAAATATGCCTTATTGAATATAGGTCCTCAAAACAACTCTCACAAATATACAAGCAATGTTGTCTTTCATAAATAAAAAAAATAGGATATAAAAAATAATTTGCGGCTACATGGCACACATTTATTTTATTTGAGGTATTTTACGTACATTTTCTAAAGCGGTTGATTATACAAGCAAATTTAAATCTAGAACAGACACAACACCCAGCCACCAGCCGTTAATAATGCATCACCGTGAAAGAAGAAATATATTTTACCCAAGATACATTTTTTGTCCATGCAAGGAATCGAACTCAGGACCCTTATCTCTGTAGGCAGACATGATACTGACTTAGCTAAGGTGTCGGACTCACACATTTAATAACTTATCACAACAAAAAATGTTATACATGTTGTACATCCATTTCCACACAAATATAACATCTTAGGATAAGACTGTGCTCTTTGAAAGATCTCTGGCTTAATTCGAATCGTCTGACGACCGTTTTCAATTCACTGTACTTCTACTAAATCCTGGCATCTCCACTCATTTACCAATATATTTATTTTAATATTGCCTTAAGCATGTATAATGATATACAACATTTCCCCTCTTGGAGCAGAAGTTTCAAGTCCATTAACCCTTATCAAATACAGATTTTTTGTAACCATCTTATTTTTAACATTTATGTTGAAGTTGTTCTTTTTCTAGTGTCATGTCTATAAATATCTGAATTTATTTTTATGTTATCCCTTAGGTGAGTTGGTATCAGATTATTATAAATTGTATGGATAAAATACATTGCGTTAATTTGGTCATTGTTTTTAAATTAGCCCAACTCTAGCAGAATTAACCTAACATGTATACTTGTTTATTTATTACATTTTAAAATTATGCTAATTGATAATTGCAGTTTCTGAAGTCTTGATAATCTCTGTATCGTAACATGTTGGACGAACTTAATGATGGACAGGAGACACAAAAATAATGAAAAAGTGAATTAAACATGAGTCCCATCTGACCTCGTTTCAGATTTATAGTCATGTTTGTACTCCAATAATGAGAAGCTTCTAGACATTATAGGAAGGGCACAAAATAGCCATCTTCAGCCTGAATGCGAGCCTGCAGTCTTCTAGTCATAAAATGCAGCAATCTTTTAAAAGTATCAGATGTTTGGAATCACCAGGAATAGCCCATAGAACATATTCTATCTAGACAATAGTTCGAAAGATAAATAGTATGGTATACAAACAGTTTAGTGGAATCACTTAACTGTAGCTCTGAAACGAGGTCAAATGGGACACATGTTTTATTAACTCTTTTCATTGTTGTGTCTTCTGTCCACAGTTGAAGTGGGTACCACATGTTATGATACACATCTAGTACCACTATAGTTCAAATGAGGGGAAAAAAATATTGCATTGTATTGTATTTTATTGACTCTTGTCAAAATAACAACCTTCTTTGCACTATTTTTCACTAAGTACCATAGTCTATCAGACTTGGGAATTAAGCTTGATATCAAATAATTATATCTAAATATTTAACTTGTCCACACATTCATTACCTTTACCACCATAAAATGTATCATCTTTAGACACAAATGTCAAGTAGTTCCTTTTGGTTGAAAGCACATTGCTCTTTGTTTTTGAGGTATTCATTTTTAGCTTCTTAACTTGTTAATTTACAGTTAATTATTCACTGTACCTATAACAGGATCAGAAACATAAATCAGTTTGTTATATATAAATATATAAAACCTACACCTGACCAAAAGTATTGGGAGATCAATAACATAAATAAGAAACAAGAGGACTCTAAACACCTCCCTGAGGCACAACAAATCACTCATTAGGTACTTTGGATGAAATATTGTCAACATATTGTGTGTCTTGATATTTATCTTCCAGATAGTATTTTAACCAATTAAACACGTTCGCCTTGTATTCATTTTTTTCTTTTTAAAAATAAAGTCTCAGTATATATAATTTGAAATAATCATTTAAGGTCTATGAACAAGCATTGGCGGTATTGTTATATTTTAGGGTTTTTTTTCATTATTTGATTACATATTGTAGCGCAGACTAACTGGAATAATTTTTCAAAACCTGATTGATATTTAACACGTGCATTATTTTGGTTACAAAAGGATATTCATTGATCATATTATTGGCTCTGATCTACTTTCACATTCAGGGAACATATTAACTGGTTATATTACTCTGCTTTATTGGTGCCAACCACTTTTGAAATATAAACAATTGTGGATGTTTTCAAACGTCTAGTAAAAACACCATGTATCAAAGATGTGTTGACCAAATAAAATAGAGGATAGCATAAAACGTGAATATATTATTTCATAATCCTAACATTTAGCTTACCCAAACTTACTTGTCTTTTTTTTAATTTAAGGAATAATACTTTTATTTTTGCCACTACTAATCTACTTGTTAGTGAATGCGAAAACTAAGCAAATGAGGTGGATCTTGGGAGCAAATTGCGTTATTTTAATAATCACGCCAGAGAAGAATCACCTGGTATTGGATTTTTAAATAATTACATAAATAATTATATAATTTATTATTTGGTAAGCTTATTAAAGGAACTAGGCAAATATAAATATTTTTAATAATTTTTACTCGCCAGTTTAGCAAAAATATGCTTTCTTGATTAATTATATACAGTATGACCTGCCCACTGATTTATTTTAGTGGATGCGTTATTTTGAACGTGAAATGGTAGCATAGTATTTTTTTATACTGAGCTATATTAAAATATGTTTCAGTAACTTTGCTATTAATTCTAATAAAAATATGTCTGAGTTAAATAATAACAATAAAAGTAATAAGTTCCAAAATACGAAATAGATGGGGAATATAAAAATATAAATTAAATTATTTTAAGTGTGTATATGTTACCTAAACACTGGTTGTATGAATATACTTTTTAATTTTCATCTCATATCATATTATTTCCATTATAACCTCATGTTTATACTAACAGAATAGGGATGGAAGAGTTATAATTTAGAGGGAATGTATCAACATTTGTGTCAACGGAGAAAAATAAAATCTCTGTAGACTCGACCTAGAATCTAACCCCAACCTTCCATCCAACGGCATACTAGACATACGATAAAAGAATGATACCATTTGCTCCTCCCCATGTCCACCTGTGTGGTTGTGGTGATACTTTAAAAGCAAAATATTAAAATTAATTCTAATTAGTATTTTTACTATACATTTTCATAAATCATCTTGAATCATCCCTTTTTTTTCTAAACTAACAGTGTACTTACATTTTTTAAATTGAAAAATTACATCCGGAAATGGGAATCCAACGCGTGAATAATTACCCTAATTGCGGGAAGGTCTCCTGGATAGCTCAGTAGTAAAAGCATTGGTATACTAGGCTAAAGGTCCCGGGTTCGGTTCCCATGTCAAGTTATTATTTTTCAATTCAAATAATATTATATTTAGATGCGGCCATTCCAGTAACTAACAAATATATTTACTTAGCTATTTAATCCATGACAGTGTACGTAGATCTTTATTTTATTTAATAAATCGTGTAGGTATTTAATCAATTTATTCAACGCAACTTAATATTCGTTATAAGTTATAAGTCGAACGATATCAATACTTAGAGTAGTGAACGATACAGCTGAAAGAGCGGTAAAACTAATGCAGGACTTTCATGGATTAATAACGGTTGAGGAGAAACAAAAACAATTTTTGTTTCGTTGCTTACAAGAACACACGAAGATCTATCCTGGCTGTAAAAAGCAAACATTGAAACGAAAATATGTTCAGTAATGTTTCTTTTACTGTAATATGTTAATAAATATCTGCTTTGAATAAAATGGTGTCTTATGTACCAAAGAAACATACATTTTACAATCTTTCCATAGTATTCCCCGTACAAGATCTCACGTTCAAGTTTGAAGTAAAGTCGGCACGGGTTACCGTTATCTTATTGCAATAATACATTTTATTTAAGTTACTGAGGTGAAATAGAAAAAAATAGAGGGTATGCGTATTCGAATTTGCAAAAAAAAAAATTCCCTTGTATCTTGGGACACCCTAATGTCTACAAATAAAATTAACCTTTGAAATAATTCGTAGAATAAAAGTTCGGTAGGGTTTAGGGGTAAGGGAAGGTGGGGATGTGGTGTGCAAAAATCAGCACATATAAGACACTTTTTTTTAATATAAAAATAATAAATATAAACCAATTTACCACCCTCATTTCACTCACAAAGAAAAGGAGAATAAAATGATTACCAACATTATAAGGTTTAGGTAAGCCTAGTTGAAAACTTGTATGCTTTTTTTCAACATCCAAACAACTGGCTAAAATTTTAATAACAACGTGTTTTTACTCATGATACTTTAAATTTTAATAAATACGATGCCATCTTTTCCTACCACCATTATAATATTTAATTGATTACTAACCTACTTCACGCTTCGGTGGCCGCATTATCTAAGGCACTACTCTCGCAATAGACTGGCATTCAATGATGGGTAGATCGGGTTTTAATCCCAGTCGGGTACACAGAGGGTAGTTTTTATAAATTGCTTTCTACTCTACTTCAACACAAATGCCGGTACACTTTCTCTAAATTTAATATCCCTTATCCTTAACACATTAGAGTAATTAGTGCATAGGTGTACAACACGAACAGGCAGTGAGACACGGTGCTAAAAGAAAACTAAAAGACTAACCTACTATTTTAAATTTTAATTTATTTATGATTAAAGTCTAGGTCAAGTTATTGGTAGGTACCTTGATATTAAAATAAGTATTATTATATGCAATAGCTATCCTTTTTATTATTTTAGATTATCCCATACTAACAGAACATAACCTTTCAAAGAACAACAAAACATGACCTATGTAAGTATTGATACAATTGTTAATTATAAATAATTTTAATAATTATTACTTTAATATCAATAGGTTCTCCGTATCCTTCTAACTTGGATGATGGTGTTAAATAATTTATTATTTCCTCTTTAAAAAAAAAACAGTGATTTGTATGCAGCAGTTTTAACGCAACATTCACTTTAAAAGTGTATTTTGGAGGCTCAAGGTTAGTACTAAACAAATGCTGTTGTAAAATTGTCTTATTAAAACAAACACACTATTCAACAGCAATGTGTGACGAATAATGTAGTGTTTTAGTCGAAATAACAATCTATCCGCAGCATGTTTTTACGTACTAGACTCGCAGATTTTTAATGTTTATGTAACTTCTTGAATTAAGCTGTGTAGATAGAAAAAAACTGGCTATGTTGATACATTTCTCGCACATATTTTCTGTGTAGATTCTTTCCATGTGCCGGTGAGATGAGGTGATGGTGATAATGAGAATGAGGGCGTGGAACCAATGGAAACACTTAACCTAGCCAACCAAACCCTGGCGAACATTGAGATAATTTCCCCTTTAGAAAAATCACCCATGGTATCAGTCGGGAATTGAGTCCGAGACCCTAGGTTTTTTGCCAGGTGTTCTGATCACTTTACCACGGGGCCTGTTGTGGAAGCTGGTTAAGTCTTTGAGCTTAGGAAACAACATATTTTACCTGAAAACAATTCTAATGGTAGTTTCGAGAATACATTTCTTGTGAGTCGAGAAATAAACAAGAATAAGTGGCCCGGGATATGTTAAGGAAGTGTGGGGAAAGGGGGCCGTCCAGCTATCAACCCGCAAGTGCTTGCAGTTTCCGAAAATATAAGCAACAGTAGTTTGAGATCAGCCTACCTGAAGGTGTTATAAATACTGTGACGTGTGACTGCTTGTAGTTTTGCTAGATTATTGCGCAGTGTAGGCTAGAGGTAATTAGTTACTGTGTAGGTTGAACTGATATACTTATTCATAGCGTTAAATTAAATTGTCTAAGCTTACACTAAGGATTCTGTCACGCCTAAGTGGCGTAGTTAGCTAACGCGCTAGTTTCGTGTTGTGCTAGACTGCCGAGGACGGGGAGATTGAGGTTAAAAATCTCGGTCGGATGAACTAGAAGTAGTTTTCCCCAGATGGTTTTCCACTCTCCCTCCACTCAAATGTGGGCTCACTTCCTCTAAATTCTACTTTTCCAATTCCTAAACCATTTGCGTAATTAGTAGCGTACAACCCGAACGGTTATTAAGATGCAGTTCCAAATAAAAAAATAACTATGGATTCCAATATACGAACAAAACCATATAGACTTTACTATTATTTTTATAAGGAATTGATATCTTATAAAATACAAACATAATTACTGTGGTCAAAAATTATATATATATATATTTCATTAGTCTTATTTTATTTGAATGTGAATGCTGCAGTTCACATGAATTTACGATTTGATGAACTCAATTTGAAACCGCAAAGTAAAGGCAAAAAATCATAAACACGATTTCTGCGATTTCAGCATTTTAGGGAAAAGCTATATTTAGGCAACCAATCTTCATAAAAGAAATTTTAAACAGTTTACTTCCTTCAAGATGGCAGTTAGTGATTTTGATTACAAAAATTTTGAGCTGGAAAAAACAATCAAAAACATTGATCATTTGAGAGCCGAGTTTGCTTGAAGATTGGCGAGATTTGGAAAATAGAACAAGTTACAAATTACAGGATTTTTTTAAACCTTATTTTCTCTTAGTAATGTTGAATATAAGGCTCAGGAAGTTCGTTATCTATTTAATCATCTCAATTCTGCTACAGTGAAAATAAAAATCATCACAATCTAAAATGAAGTTGATTTAGTAACACTATCCTCTGCGACTGGGCAGTTTTCAGAAATTTCCACTTTTCTTATGTTTCATAATAGTTCCATATTAAATTATGAAACTTTAAAATATCTATTTAAAAGAAATGTGGGTAGTTTATTTTGAAAATACACATTTTATTCACTTTATATTTCCTTCCTAGATTGGCGGGGAAATAACTACTGAGGAAAGAAAGAATGAACGGGGAAAATATAGTCAAAATTAGATTAAAGAAACGATGGGTGATCGTGGAACCTCTGATAGGCTTATAAGTTGATCGAGGAACCAAAAAGGTTGACAAACCCTGCTTTAAGCCATTGGAATGACCCTTAACTGGGATTTATCTAAAAAAATATATATTTTCTAGAATTTACTAGAGGTGATATTATATCAACATTTTATTTTAAATTCGGATGCCTCCAGAAAAGTTTTAGAGCAGTTCTCACCTGATTTTTTAAGATTTAATTTGATGCCTTTTTTAACAGTGACTTATTCAAAAATAGAAAGGAAAATGAAATAAACAATGAGGGGCGCAAATTTATTCTAGGGAGGAAAACTAATTTCAAGGGGCAATTACTACATCCCCCACCTTTGAAATCTCTCTCCCCCAGCTATGTCACTACTTACTGTACACCTTTATTAATTTTTAGAGGTGCTCAATGTAGGCATTTGGGATTGGAGGGAGCAGGCACTATGTAGGTTTCTAAATGATAAACAGATTTATAAGAAATAAAGTATTTAATCTCTGTCCTTAATTACGATAAAAATTAATGCCAGATAGCTTCTAAAAGAATATAATGTTCGTAATTTTGATTTGCTTACGGAAGTTGGGGATAATGGCGAAGGAAGGGGGGCAAGGCAATTGATATTTTGATCTGGTTATAGCCTTGTACAAATATATTATTTTGTCATCGGAATCGCTGTACATTATATAAACATTGTATTTGTCACAATCATGGAATTTATTTTGAGGCTAAAGTTTTATTAATTATACTTCTTTTTTTAAAAATTCCTATATGCTTTTGAGTGCACAACTAAACTTAACGAATAATTAATGAAACAACATTATCGAATATAATACAACACATATTTGGATGCATAACTAAATTTTGTCTGTTAGCAACACAATATTAATAAAACTAAATTCAGCAAAATATTTTAATTTCACAGCGACACACACAAAAAATCTATACATAAATGTACATATATGTGCACAGCTTTAACAATAATACACTTTTTTCTGTTAAAAATCCTTCATCCTGAGTACTGATAAAACTAAAGCTTATAATGATAGAATGTTTTGGTAATAGTAGGCCTAGTTAGGAATACTAAAACAAATCCGTGTAGCTTTAATGAGTGTTGGGTTTAGAAGTAGGAGCTAATGGCAACATTGACAAACAACGTTGCAAAATTGGTCATATATTTGAGGGAAAGTTAACCAGGTGAAAAAAAAGAAAGAATGAAAATGTCCCAATAGACAGAAAGCAATTCCCTCAGAGATAGTATTCAGTGGGGTCACCAAAGCTCTTGCCCAACTCTTTGCCTGATCAGAGACTTGGGACTACATCTTTCCATCACTAGTCCCATCCTCTCTGAATACGACGTAAATTACGTAATTTATACCATCTAGCGCCGTCTCAATCCGTGTTCTTTATTTGTATTCATGCTATAAATTTGTTTGTGGTTTCCTATTTTTTTAGGTTTACATTAATTAGAAGATGGACAGGTAACATAAGGATTGGTGGGTGCAGGGAAATCTCTGAAAATACCTGAGCCAACAAGTTGATGTAAGTTTACAGGGAGGGGAAATGGGGGATTGTCTAGTAAAGGTTTCATTTGGTCTTTATAGTGTCTATTTAAGTGATTTATTTTCACAAGCCGTGAAAGAATAAATGAAGGGTTAATTGACAAAGACAAATTGACAATAATAAAGCGAGGAAACGTTTTTATAAATGCATTTTACAAAGCCGCCAACACTCATGTTCTAACACTTCCACCCGCCACTTGCATCTGTCAATCTGTCTGCAAAGCCCTACATTGATATACAGCAGGTTTTTTATTTTTTATTTATTTGAGGTATTTAACGAGAACTTTCTGAGCCGACTGATTATATCAGTACCAAAGAAGTTATATGGGCGAGAACGAAAGGGTATACCAATTTGGCCAGGAAAGGTAGTTTCACATATTTCCAGGGTTCTTTTTAATGCCACAACCAATATGGGACAAATGGTTTTACTTCCCCTCCAAAGGAAGTTGTGTTATGAAATTTAATCGCTCAAAAAAAATCCATCGACTTCAGCTAGGTTTGAACCCACGAACATCTGATGCTGAGGCGAGCACGTTACCCCAACATCACCGAGGTCGACTTACACCAGTGTCGATTGGGGAGGGAGGGGGAGGGGTGTTATCTATAACCTACCAATTAGGAACTGAAAATTTAGGATTTTTACTATATGGTGGTTATGTGGAAAAGTCAGAATTAGTAAAATTCAGGATTTCGTATTTTACGAATGATTAAGCGTTTATGAATCCCTGAAAAGAACCAACTTGGGGTTGTAACAGTAGCCTAGCAGCACCTCTAAAATAGTCAACTATTAATTTTGAAAAAAATTAAAATCTTGGAAGCTACCAGCATAGATCGTAGTATTATTCCGTGTCTTACAGAGGTTAGGTTAAGGTAGAACAAGTACAATCCACCTTTTGTGTACAATAACACAGTAGATAATTTTCAGTGTTAGGGGTGTACAATTCCAGTGAAAACCATTCATGATTTGTACAATGTGTTGCTCGTACCCACTATTCATTATAACCTTAAATATCATCACTAAGCTTCCTTAGCATTTGTTAAGATGCTCGAGAAACACCTCTTGTCTATAAAATGAGTGTTAGGCTCCACCCCACCCGTTAAGATATATAAGATTTGCCATTGGCTAAGATTCATTAACGCCCTTTCATCTACCACTTTTATTAAATATTATCCATTAGGCTTGTCATAATTCACTAAAGCCTTTCAGGCTAGCGGTTAGGCGCCGTCCATGTTCGTCATGATAGTTGCAAGGGTCATTAATTTTCTGTGTCTGACCAAAGTTGGACTTGATTCAAAAGAATATTAAAAGTGTCATCCTAACAAGATTTGAGCCCCGTCTCTTGGATTGATAAGTTTGGCCAAGGGAATAAAATTCTTTCCCTACCATTTATAAACTCATCTCTTCTAATCTACCCTCTCACAAACATTACTACATTAGGGACAAAACCCAATGTAAGAATAAAATTCAAAACCTCTTACAACGTGGTGCAGTGTAATTAGAATTGGAAAAAAATTAACAGATAGATTAATCCTACAGTGGGGCTAAAAGCTAGAATTACAAACTCATCACTAAGCTAATTTGACATTTTATGGCTCTAGGATTATTCTTCATTATAAATATTCCAAATCTTGAACCTATAAAGAAATAGATGCATTATTTTGTTTTATTTAAACATCAAACGGCCGATTGTAAGCTAAAAGAAGAACTTTCATAAAGGTGTCAGCCCTTCCCTATAACTTTATGTTTATTATCTCATTGACAAATAATATTTATTAAATTACGAATTAATAGCCAAAGCTATTATTTATGTTAATTAGTAGGGAAATACTCCACAAGATATCATATTCTGAAAATTGAAAAATGACACCTGGACACGGGAATCGAACCCGGGACCTCTGGCTTAGTACGCCAATGCTCTAACCACTGAGCTATCCAGGATTCGTCTCGTGTCCTGGGTCATTCTTCACTCATATTTTAAGGCAGAGTCTATGATGGACTGGCGGAAATCGTCGGCTACAAGTATGTGATTATATTAATATCACGAGCCATCNGATCCCGTACAATTTAATAATTGTGCAAATGGCAGCATAACAGCCAACTACCGAGTCGCAGATGGCCGCGTTATCCGATGGCTCGTGATATTAATATAATCACATACTTGTAGCCGACGATTTCCGCCAGTCCATCATAGACTCTGCCTTAAAATATGAGTGAAGAATGACCCAGGGTACGAGACGAATCCTGGATAGCTCAGTGGTTAGAGCATTGGCGTACTAATCCAGAGGTCCCGGGTTCGATTCCCGTGTCCAGGTGTCATTTTTCAATTTTCAGAAAATAATATTTAGCTTACTGCAATGATGGTGGGCACGTGGTCTTAATGTCAAGCTCATTAAGCTAGTTTCCTTGTGATTGGAAGGTTGAGGCTCGAATCCCAGGCAGGCGCAGTCAAATTAGGTTTTACTAAATATTCTGCTACTCCATTTCCAATCAAATTAGGGTACATTTCCTCTAAATCTTACTTTCCTCTTCCTACTCTATTAGCGTAGATACATTCGGGTAGTCATGATGGGTGTAAAGTAAAACGTGGTGCAAACAATGTAAAAGTATTTGAAACAAAGAACTGTCACATTACTTACTATTATATTTAATTCCATTCTTCTTTTCTCACAATTTAACCTTTTGTATCACTTTTATCGTATCATATAACAAATCTTTAATTTTAATTTCAGCTCCATGATTATGGTGCGTTGGTACTAGCACCGAAACATGTCGGACAAATAAAGTTCCAGTAACTAACATCAATACGAGAGCACTGAAAAAGGAGTAAAGGGACAAATTTTCCAGATAAGACTTAGATAACCGATTAAACTGAGTTTGCTCTCTGAAAATCTCTTGAACAATAATAGGTTTCAATTTAAACCACGCATCAATTTTATGTAACTCATCTTAACTTTTGTTTTAAATTTGTTCTATGTTTTAACTCTTTTTAAACTTAATCTTTAATGTATTATGTGTTCAGTTTGTTACTTTCATTCTAAACAATTGGTCAATCCTAGTGCATAGTATCATTCAATTTGTTCATTTTCAATTGACTCACACTTCTACACGATATTTTAACTACTCTAGTAAACTAATTATTTTTATTATAATTGATTACAGTTTCACTTATAAATGATTGTCAATCAATAGTTTGCATGCTATGTTATTAGCTTACCCCATTTGACTCATATTATAGTACATGTTGTAATTAATATAGGCCTATATACCAAGTAACTTAACTTTTCATAAAGTTTCACATAATTCAATTATCACTATATCTTTAATTGTCAACCAATTTAAACCCATACATCTTATTAATCTTTAGTGATTAATATAATATCTAAGTCTTAACTTTTACAATTTTCCTAAATGGTTTAACGCTCTCCCTCCATGCAAATACTGCTAGATTTTCTTTAAAATTCTGCCTTTTTAGTATACATTTTGTAGGGTGGTATAGTCAAGTTGTAGTTATTTTAGTTATTTCTTACTATATTTATCTAATGGAGTATAAATGAAGAAGGTAGAATTTTAGAGGTAATCTACCCTCATTAACGTGGAGAGAGAATATAAGACCATTTAGGAAAAACCACTCTGGGTACACCCGACAGGTATTCGAAACCCAATCTCCACTTCATTGACCATCTCGTCTTTTTCGAGAGTGAAGGATCCAGGATCGATGTTGGAACAAATCATGAGTCTAGGTATTGATAAGTTAACTAAAGTAAAATTATTGTAGATTAATACAAAATATAATTTAGAAAAGTTGTATCCTATAATTGTTTAAATAGCTCTCTCTATAAAATGTGTACAATATTAAGAAATATGTCTTCCCGCAGCGTTAAGCATCGAATGTGGGTTCTTTAACATCATCATGTAGTGCCACTACAGAAAAGGGCCATACTACTCAGCACATAGTAGTGCCGTCTGTCTCTCATTCAGATCGCAATGTCTACATGGTGTTACATGAGGGAAGGTTAAAAAGGTAAGAAAAAAGCGTTACGTGGTTTATGGACGACCCCTAAAGAAAAGCTGATTTCTTTCCTGTAACTGCTTTGGATAGCTGTAACTTTATTTTATAGTTAAAAACTTAAACTGAGGATTCCATAGTTGAAGATACTATCCATAAAAATAAGTCACATCAAATATATATATATATACACTCTACTTAAATTAATCGGGTAAAGAAGGCTGCAAAAACTAATCCCGTTATTAAAACTTATAGGCTATGTTTCCCACCCATATTATGGTCGGAGAATCCAACCGTTCGCGATGATTGGATTTAATTGGCTGCTTATCTTGATCAGAGCTTGTATCTTTTAAAGGACACCACTACATAATTAGACAGACACCTTTTGTAAGTAAGAGATATTTCAAAGTGGGATCCACTTGCCGTATAGGGTCGGCAGCCAATGTCTGAAGAGCAAGCAAGCACTTCTCTCAAGGCCCCTATAACCCATCATGGCTGTTTCCTTTGATAAAGACCGATAACTCCATGCGTGCGATCTATCCCGAGACAGCTAAACAGATTTTATCAACAAATTACCTCTTAATCGTTAATGTTACAACTGAAAATGAGGTTTGAGACTCTTATTGGAGTTCAACTTACATCTTAATTTTGATCAAGCCAATAATTATTGGTAGCCCGCTTCGGTAGCCACGTGATCTAAGGCACTACTCTTGCAGTAGACTAGACTGTCGATGACGGGGAGATCGAGGTTCGAATCTCAATCGGGTGTGCTGAGGATAGTTTCCCTAAAACGGGTTTCCACTCTCCCTACACGCAAATGTGGGTACAGTTCCTCTAAATATAACCTAACTAATCCCTAAAGCCACTAGCGTAGTTAGTACATAAGCGTATAGCCCAAACAGATAGTAAGACGCGGTGATAAAAAAAATATTTGTGCAACCGGCCATGGATTAAAAAACATTAATTTTTGTTTATATTTTAATTCATAGCTCTAAGCCACCAAAACGTTTGATTTAGTGAGACCCGCCTCGGTGGTGTAGTTGGCTAACGCGCTGGTTGTTGTTGAGCCAGACTACTGAGAACGGGGAGATCGAGGTTCGAATCTCGGTCGGGTGAACTGGGGTGGTTTTTCCTGAATGGTTTTCCACTCTCCCTCCACACAAATGTGGGTTCACTTCCTCTAAATTCAACCTTCCCAATTCCTAACCCATTAGAGTAATTAGTACTTAAGCGTATAACCCGAACGGGTAGTAAGACGCGGTGCTATTAATATTATTATTGATTTAGTGAGAGTCTGGTAGGATGTATCATTTCGAGAATATAAATATATTGATTTGTGATCATTATTGGTATTATTTTACTCTATTATTAGATATATTTATAGGTATTGATAATTTCTATTAAAACCTACATTCTCAGATCACATGACTTAAGGCGGGGCCGTGTTTAGAGGAGGGCAAAGGAGGCAATTGACCCAGGCCTCACATTCCAGGGGGCCACATTCCCTCCAAAATTTATTAAATTCAATTACAGTTACTATTCTAAATTTCGCATCAAATAGTGTAGAGATAATTAACAGCAATAAGTTTATTCGCTTAGTGATAGGATACCATTCCAGATTCTTGAAAACCCTAACTTTATGTAATTTAATATTTACATTATTCTAGTAATGTGCAGTACATTAGAATATGCCACCAATGTGTTACCGCTGTCGGTCTACAGACTTGGTACAATGGTACAAAGAGGAATTTACTTTTGTTAACTTAATTTGATTTATTGTTTGCATATAATAAAGTACAGTCATTTAATGGGTTGATCAATATTCAAGAAAACACAAGAAATTATTAAGTAACACAAGTATCGAGTACGTATCAATATGTTATAACGTCCTAATGTTTAAACTGAAAAACTGCTTTACAAAGGGGGGCCTCAGATCTTTCTTCCCCGAGCCTCACATTTTCTTAAAACGGCCCTGACTTAACGTATAAATATGTAAAAATTGTGATTTTAACCTTTAATCAAAAAAGTTATTTCCTATCTAAATAAGACTGTAAATTCTAGTCTGATTAAATACCACGTCCTATTTTGGTGTGTCTGTGTATTTACAGTATTGTGCCGGTAGTATTGTCAACATTCAGGATACTTTATTCCTAAACATGTTGTGTATTTTTTAAATTGAGTTCTCGAAATTTGATAGTTGATTGTTATACACTTTATATAACAAAGATCTTTTTTCTCTCAGTTTATTTCTGTAAATTGTCTATTATTGTTTCAATTTTGCTCTATGGTGAAATGTGATTCTATTTTTTTTTATCATGTTTCAGAAAAACATTTTTTTTGTTTCACATAATTATCTTATGAGTATTAGGTATATGTCTACATTTTTATATAAAGTAGATAGAAAATCTGTTTAGCCTACCATACAATTTACTATTTATTATTATTATTATGAAATTTATTATTATTATTATGAAATTTATTATTATTATTATTATTATGAAATTTTATTATTATTATTATTATTATTATTATTATTATTATTATTATTATTATTATTATTATTATTATTATTATTATTATTTACAGAGTCGAGCAAATTTTCTGTTGTGATTCAACCATTTGTTATTTCATCTATCTGTAGATTCTGTTTCACAATTACTTAAGCCTATAAATGCACTGAGCAATTATAATAAATGTGTTTAGAACAACGTAAATATAGTTTTTTTAGTTGTGATAATTTATACTATGATACTGACGTTTTAAACCACGTGAATCACGGTTGTTTTCTATGAATACAATATACTATTGACTGTAGTATTCATTTGTTTTCGGTCTAACCTGATCACCAAGTGAAAATATCTACTTCAAATCCAAGGAGAAAGGATTTAAGATAGGTCAACTTGAAATCTAAAGAGACATGTTAAAAGGATAAGAACATGAATTAACACGATGTACTTGGCATTTTTTGAATGGAGAAATCGAGGTTTCTCTTCACAGGGCTATTAATTATTCCTATAAATGTACAGTGACGCACCCATGGGGGGAACTAAAGGGGCTCGAGCTCCCNACCCCCCCCCCAACCGTCCAAATAATTCAAAAAATAAAGAAAGGAAAAGAAATAAAGAGAAAGAACGTGAATAAAAAACTCTAATTAAATCATTGACGTGTCTGTGTCTTATAATTTTGGAAAGGTATATTTTAATCAATTAATTTATAAATAGGCCAAAATGTGAATGGACTATTTACAATATTATTTTATTTTATTTAAAAAAAAGCTGGAACTTTTGAGAAAGTGCCCACGTGCACCGGCCAGTCATTGGGTCTGTGCTTCTCAAACCTTTCACACACCACAGGTGATCAATCACGGAGCACTTTACGGCGTTGTCTTCTGGATCTTTCAAGAGGATTATTGGTCACTTTATAAACGATCTCTGCGTCATAGGAGGATTTATTGAATTGTGAAGGGATTAGTTTGAATCATGAATTTGTTGGTATCTGTTACTGCTAGTTTGTTCTCTATCCAGCAAAAGGAACAAACTCTAGTACCGGTATAAGGCAAACTCCTTACACCGTGTAAAAATCAAGAAATTAGGCTGCACAGTAAGACATTTAAAACACTCACTGTTCGAACAAGTTTATTATAAACATGCACTGCACACAATTACAACTGCTTCAGACCCAAATTAGTAGAATTGTTTGGATTGAAAATGTAAGATAATGTATTGCGAAATTTGACAATCTTTTGTCTGAAAGAAAAAATGAAACAAGGTGTTTGGGAAAGGGATTGTTGCGTTAGTGACTCCTTCAGAAACCGGAATGCTTACAATGATATGCAGGAAATATCAAATTACAGCCAGCACACGCCATCAGAAAAATGTGTATTCTACTGTAATCGCTGTCAAACTTGAATTCGTCACACTTCTGTGGCAAATTCGCCCCATGTGGCGATTGACGGCAGGGTTGCCCAACCTGACATTAGATCATCGTTGCCACCAGCTGTATGATCTGGATACTACTACCTTAGTTATAGGCTAATTTCAGCCCCTGTATAATCCAATATTGGGATATTTCCAGGGGTATGATATATTCTGCGGCTCTGCTACAAAGCAACATAATAATGCACTATTTTATTTAATACACCATAAAAAAATTGTAGACCCAAAAACTGGTCTCACCACTTGTTTAATATTTTTGTATGACTAAAGAGTTGACAACCCTGCTGTAACGTACACCCCGTAGGTGGTAACATGGTTTAATGCGTAACTCTTGCATTAAACTGGATTGCCGGTGACTGGAAGATCAGGGTTAAAATCCCAGTCGGGTGTACCGAGTTTATTTGTTCTTAAATGGTTTTCAACTCCACTTAAACGCAAATACGAGCACATTTTCTCCTATTTGAAACTTCCGCATTCTTAAGCTGATGGTTTATTAAGACGCTATACACACAAACTAATAATAATAATGAGCGTAATTTTCATTTGGGAAGGTATATATGTATGTATATATATATATATATACATATATATATATTATAAAACTGTTCATGGTAGTAAGGAACGTTTAAAACGTCTTCTTTACTACAAAAATCCTACTTTATAGTAGAATTCTGACAGAGATAAAAGCCTTTCAGAACTGCCTTCCTACCATGTACGGTACATCGTTTTAGTTGAGATTTGTACCGTGTAGATTGTTTCAGATTTTCCCAGTGCAGAGCTGTACAAATCTAGTATATTCTTAACCTCTGTTTTATTTTATTGCCAAACATGTTCAAAATTATATTATCACATACTCAAAAGTAAAAATAATAGAGCTGATATATTTTTATTTTATTTTATTATTAGTTGTTAAAGGCGTATTTTAACCAAATTCTGTGAAAATCTACAATGCATTAATTTACCCATTACACTATTTATCGATAATCCACTGTCTTTGTGAAAGGTTTGGATCACATACATAAACGAGGGAATCTTAGATGATATGGCAAAAGCTGAGCCAAAGTATCAGAATATTATTCTAATAGGATAAGTAAAAGTAGCTCTTGAGGGCTATAAACAAAATCAGTATGAGAGTATTTCAATTTTCATGTTCATTCGTTTCACACGAGGGCTATCAAAGACTTGAATTTAAATTTAATTTACATTTAATGGTATGGATGATGCAGGAAATAAGGGAAATGCACCAGCAACATTATAGATAGAGAATATGAAAATAATATTTACAGTCCGTTTTAGAAAGGAACTTTTTTAATAGTTATAAAAGTTACTTAAACAATGTTCATATATACGTCAAGTCATGTCAAGATAGATAATATTAATACCTATAGAATATTACTAATAATGTTATAAATATGTACCGCAAAGAAATAGCATGTTTGCATCATCTGAAAGTTCATTATTGATAATATCTTACTTTGTTAGTGTATAGAGCGCTAAGCCAGCCCCAACCAATACGTATGTGTATTTTCATTTGAGCCCTCCTGTTTCCTTAAGGATGACCTGAACGTCGATTAAACCAATATTCTAAGGAGTCAGACGGGAAATTATGCGTAAACTACAAAGATCGTCTTAGAACCAACTATTTACTAATCAGAACTTGGTAGGTGTGGTGGAAGGCGGGGCTTGCTGGCTAGCTAACATAAAGCCAAAGGGAACACAGACACAAATTGTAGCCAAACTTGTTCTTATTACATTCCTAAGACAAAGATACACGTCTTAGCAAGGGGAGGTATAGACGTTGGGACTTGATATATTTTATTTATACTTATACAAGCATGTATAAATTTACATATATATATTGATTCAGTTTTTGAATTTGTTTTAACAAAAATATTTCAAACCAGTTTCTGGCTAAACTGCTTTTGATAGTGATTACCTTTTCAATGAGATTGTAATCATAGACTATGATTTAAAATAAAAATATTGAAGGTAGTTTATAATCATGTCCTGTAAATGCCTTATTAGACCTAATCGCCATTTCAAGGTCAAGCGTATCTAAAGCTTAAAATATTTCAAGGATATTTGGTGCTTGGTAGGTAACATAAAGCGCAGAGGTGTGCTGTGGTTAACTAATTTGGAGGATCACATACACTACAACTCCCTTCTATTCCCCCCTCCACCCTGCTTTTTTCATTATTACAAGATCCCTTAAAATAATAAAACTAAATATAGACTTTGTGCTTCTTTTAATATTAAAGTAAAGGTATTTAAATTATTAATTTGAGGAATTGCACTCGTAATATAGTGGAAAGGGGAGAAGAAATGAGGAAACCAGAACCAAGGCATCTTAGATTTGAACCGTAATCTGACCATCACCGACAATCCCACATATTGTGAGACGTATGGTAGGCTCATTTGTATGATAGCACTTTCAACTAAGTATAAATGTGTCCAAAACTAAGGAGAGAGTGTTTGATAAGGAGGATCAGGAAATTATTGTCAACTTAGTGCAAATTGAAAACTTTTAGAACAAGTGATTGATTCTGTGTATCTGGGCAGAGTATTATGTAAAAACGAAAGGATGGCTGGTGAAATCGACAGATGGGTGAATGTATCTTGGGGAGTAGTCGGATGTATGTGGATTTTTGAAAATAATGATTTAGTATCGAAAGAGGAAAAGAAGGCGCTATATAAAAGTGTGTGACGCCAACATTGTTTAATGGATGTGAAGCGTGTGTTTGTCAGGAGAAACACAAGAGCAAGGTGAGTGTGGTTGGAATGAGATATCTAAGAAATGTATTTGGAAAAACTCTTATGGACAGAGCCAGTAATGAATGAGTGCTGAAGGAGTCGGGTTTGAAGGGAAATCCAATATTTCAATGTGAAAGAGGAGCTATACTTTGGTTTGGGGATGTTGAAAGGATGAGTGTGGATCGATTGATGAAGCAAATAAATAAAGGTAGAGTGTGTTGATCAAAAGGAAGGAGTAGGCCACGTAAGACATGGTTAAATATTGTAGATGAATGTGTGGAAAATAGAAACATTATGAGTTTCAAGAATAAAAGAGCATGTGTCACTCGGTGAATGGATGTTGTTGAAGCGTAGGGAGTATGTAAGGATAGGGAAGTGTAGAGAATGGCAGTGAGGATGTACTAAGTGTGAAGTTTTTTTAAGCTAATTTCACTGTTTACTGCCTATCCCGTAAGGGAACGGCGTCATTATAATTATGTGTATATATGTTCTATTTATTGCCATATTAGCCATTTCTACCATTGCAAATATTGTCTTACAAAAGTCAACATTAATGCTTTGCAGTTGGAATTAAAGTAGTAATGCTATGGTTAAAAATGTTATCAAAGTTTTTTAAACACAGCAAAAATTAAATTTGCAAATAGCTGCGGACAATGACCGGATATTGCCTGTTGCATGGGTACTTGCAGTATTATATGATCCCTTACAAAAACTACTGCAGGCAGTAGCCCCATAAATGTAGAATGCCAGAATGTATCTCAACCCAGCGAATATAAGACAATACGGAATTCCAAAGTAATGTTTATAACTTACTAAGCTAAAAAACATTTTTTATTATATTAATATGGATTCTACAAAATGTGATATAGAACAGGCTATAAATAGTAGTGGCTTAGTAAAATAACTCATAAAGTTAAAGTTAAAAAATATATTTTAGAAGTTATAAAAACTAATTTAATCCCCTCTCAAATTGTATTCGTAAGTTGTAATTGTTAAGTTTCTTACTGCGTCACCACCTACAATTTTATACCTTGTTCTATATCAAATTTTGTAGAATCCATTTTAATATCATTCAAAATTGTTTTCTAACCTAATAGTTTATAGATATTACTTTTAAAGTTCAAATCTTATCTACTATTTAAACTATGCTCATTTCCATAATTAGGTATTTATAATGTTTTTTTTAAATGTTTTAATTTTCCTAAATCTATATGGCATTTATTACTTTCTCAGAGGGTAAAAGTTCTGTAATTTTCTCACTTAATAATTGGGCTCGTAAGGCAAATTCTCCTAAAAATGTTCCTACTTTTGTAACTATTATGACTGAATTTCGAATACTAGGTACCATACTTGCTTTGCTGAAAGCTATATTCAGCCTGTAATAGGTACAATGTGTGTAAATAGTGAGAGTCTGTATTTCCAAAATTCTTTGTTTTAGTCCTCTCAACGCTCGACTCATGATAGCAACCCTATCGTAGCCTTATTTATGGAGGAATGCAATATCCAAATTTAATCTCTACAAAATGTCAATTATGGTGTGACTCAAACCTTCACAAGTCAAATTCATAGCTCACGTAAATATGTCGTACGACCCTTGGTTATGCATTCAACTAGAATGGAAGAGGTAGCGTGGTTCTATCCTTGAGGCATATCATGGGTTC
>CABFWB010003275.1:28293-83131 GCA_902151455.1 Timema bartmani | reverse complement strand
GGGGGGGGGGTTGGGTGAGCTCTAATGTCTACATGCTGTTACAAGGGGGAGGGTTCCTACATCAAAGGTGTTACGTAACACAGATCTTGAACTCAAATTCTAATGTTCAAAAATAATATTATTGTTCATGTTTTCACCTTTTTATAAACATACTTATAGATGACTTCCGAAAATCTGTGGCGTTGGAAATGCAAGTTTAGCACTTACTTTTTGTCTCTTAATATTTCGAATGCGCTTAGGTGTTATTGTCTGCCTGAGACTACGAATGCCAATCACATTCGAAAACACATACAGTATTTTCATGCGCATGACAGTGACGTGTTTATATTCATCACACTTGTTTACATTTGTACAATGTACTAACCTCCTCACGTGCTTTTAGTTGGATAGCAGCTGTCAGTCGAAGCAGCCTTAATTTATAATTATAGTTGAGTTTGAGTATAATCTAGATTCCTACTGCACATTCTTTTACATAGGTCGTGAATGATCGCTTTTGTTCGTACAAAAACAAAAATAATATCTTTAAAAAGAAGAGACTTGTTCATTGTTTGCGTCTAAAAAGCGATATCCAGAAAAAACCAGCAGAAAGGTCTCAAAAAGATGTAGTGAAATGGAAAGAAGCAAAAGAACAGAATTTATCTCAAGGCAAGTTTTAGGAGTCCATCAATAGTGTTATTTTTTTTGTACCAGAAGCATGTTATGAAAAGTAAAGCTTCAAAAAAGTTTGGGTGTATTTAAGCCTATACCTTTTCCTTTCTGATAAATTATTGTGTATGTATATCAATGTAACTATTATAAACTCACTACAGTGGACGCATTGTCTAAATACTCATTCTCTCAGTAGACTAGACGGCCGATGTTGGGGGAGATGGGATTCGATTAGCAATCAAATCTACTGAGGGTTGCCTTTCTTAAATGGTTTTCCGCTCTCCCTCCATGCAAATGCTGGTAGATTTTCTTTAAAATTCCACCTTTTTAGTATACATTATGTAGGGTGGTATAGTCAAATTGTAGTTATTCTTGTTATTTTTTATTATATTTATCTAATGGAGTAGAAATGAGGTAGGTGGAATTTTAGAGGTAATCTACCCTCATTAACGTGAAGAGAGGATATCTAGGTATTGATAAGTTAACTAAAGTAAAATTGTAAATTAATCCAAAATATAGTTTAGAAAAGTTGTATGCTTGGAATTGTTTAGATAGCTTTCTATACCCACCAAAAAAAGTGCACAGTATTAAGAAATATGTCTTCCCCCAACGTCAAGCATCTGATGTGGGCACTTTATCTATCATCCATCGTGTAGCGCCACCATAGAAAAGGGCCATCCTAGTCTGCAAATAGTAGTGCCGTCTGGCTCCTACTCAGATCGCAAACCTGACATCCATAACATAAATATAGCAGAGGTTTTTCCTCATGAACCCAAGAAATTAGAGACCGGCATCTTTGTGTCTGTATAAATAATAATACTCTCTGAAATAATTTATAATCAGGATTTTAAATGGATTTTAATAAGTATTAAATCTGAATCCCTTCTTTAGTATCAAAAAACTACCCTATGGGGGTACATGGTGTTACATGGGGGAAGGGGGGCTAAAAAGGTAAGAAAAAAGTGCTACGTAGTTTATGGACAACCCCTAAATACTGTTGTAAAATGAATTTAAATTAAATAAATTTAAGAATATATTTTAATCTACATTTAATTTATAAAATAACTGATGACCAAGGTTCTAGAATCCATGTCTTAACACTTAATTATTGTGGGTCCGTTTGGGGTGGCTGGATCACTGCGTCATTCTTGCCGCTGTCTAACGGAAGTAAACATTGTTCTGAAACTCCCTTCCTAAGATGCTTACATTATACTTTAACGCCCCTTTAGTGACAAAGGAGACTTTCAACAATAAACAAACTTGTAGTCGTAGTCAGTGGATACAATTTGATGTTCATATGACGAACCGTCTTTGGCACTGACCAAAGTTGTCAGTTTGTAAGTTGTGACATGGCATGACAAGTTTTACTGACACATTTGTTTGCACCAGGTACACAAAGAAACGATCGACAAAGTGCCCAACTCGCTGCCCAATAGGTCTAACATTGAGATTGAGATTTACGGCATGGAGGGTATTCCTCCAGACGACATCAAGGAGCATGAGCGCCAGAGACAAGGTCGGATGTAAACGCAGTGGTGAGCCAGTATGATGCCATGTTTGCGCGCTCGTGCAGCAAACTGACAGTGTTATCATGTTCGCAGGAGGACGACCGGGGTCACCGAGTAGCGGAGAGGACGAGCCTGTCCCCAAGAAACCCAAGTCAGAGGGTCTCTTAGGTAACGGTCCAGGGCCCATGCCTGGACCGGGTCCTGGGGGTATGATGCAGGGCATGATGCCCGGCGGACCACAGGGGCCCATGAACCCCAACATGCCACCCCACATGGGACAGTTTGGCCCTCATATGGGGCACCATCACCCCATGATGGGACCGATGGGCCCTATGGGGCCACCCTTTATGGGACCGGGGTAAGTACTGACAACTCTTGCACTGTGCATGACAGGATGTCGTCGAAGAATTAATTGTTTCAAAATGAATCCTGGTCATCCTGGCATTTGTGAGGTTTTTGTAATGGAGTGTTGCCCCTGCTTAAACCACTAGCACCAGTTATTGCTGACCTTGCCTTCTGGAACACAGAACTGTTTTATTCTGCTAATGGATCAGAATGAGTTTGTTAATCATTCTACACACAAGTCTTGTGACAGCCAACTTAAGCTCGGTCCTCCTATCTGCACTACAATCAGTGCTAGCATGCTTGACCATGATGTGGCCAGGTTCACTTTTTTATTCTTTTACCCTACCTACAAGTCTTGAATAGAAATTGGAAACATGACAAGCATAAGAGGTCAACTTTCCCAAACTGGCTGGTTTGATATTCCCCCACCCCCCTCTTCAATTTTGATTTGTCTATTTCAAATAAAAATTCACAGTGTCAAAGAAGCATCACTTGAAGTTATATGTATTGGAGCACTTTACTGGAGTTAGTTTGTTAGTACTAATAAATATACTCAGTCATTTATGAACGAGAATGATCTGGAGTCATACAGTTAAAAAATAGAGGAGTCAGAAGGCGAAGGTTTGGTGTACCGACTCCACAGCCCTGGTTTACACTAATTTTGATTGCTATAAAAATAGAAATGATAACCAATTGTTATGTGTTTGTGATAGTCTTGTTGTATATCCTCTCTATTGTTCTGATGATGTTGTGTTGTTTGTCCCGCGCTGATGGAACAGGATGCCTATGATGGGCCCAATGGGGCCCCACCAGCCTGGGATGAATATGGGCCACCCTGGTGGACATCCCCACCACCAACAACAACAACAGCAACAACAGCAGCAGCAAAATAAGCCGCTCTTCCCCAGCGCTGCAACTGTAAGAGCAAATTCTGAAATACTAGAAGGGAACTGTCCTGAACTGAAGTAGCCTTTGTGTTTAGTTTGAGCTGAAAATGGATATTTGGGGTGTGTGAAAGTTTGACTTGGCTTCAAAAACTATATCATCATCTAATTTGCTCTGAAAAAAATACCAACAACTAAAATACTCAATTTATGTTCCAATTGTTGGTATTTTGAGCCGTTATTTGCCTTACAGATTAAGATTCATATGGAAAAATCTGAAATTTTATCTAGTGTCTTACTGAAAATTTGGATTCTGCGCTAATGAGTTAGGGATGAGGAAGGTTGAATTCAGAGAAAGTGTAACCACATTTGTGTAGAGAGAGAGTGGAAACCACTTTGGGAGAAAACCTCGATACACCTGACCAAGATTCGAATTTGATCTCCCTGTCATTGGTAATCAAGTCTAACATGAAAGTAACGCCTTAGGCCATGCAGTCATCTAAGCGGATCTGAAGTAATTTAATTGCATTTTGTGATAGTAACTGCATTTATCAGCTCAGAATGCAATATCACAAACAACTGGAACATAACATATTATAAATAATTTTGGTGCATAAAGTTGTATAATATAATTAATATAGTTTTTCAAGCATAAAAAAATTAGCTAAAGATATTTGGCCTTGAGAAAAATTTGTAAATTAGATTAAAGTTCTCTTTGAATTTAAAAATTGGACTTAACGCACCCCCAATGGATTCTATCAAACATCCTTGGTGTTTTCTAGGAATCTACAGATAAATACCATATCACCCTGGAATTAGGTAACTTTTTATTAATAACAGCCCTTGTAAACCATAATGCGGCATATAAATGACTCCTGGATCATATATAACAAATGTTCTTTGTTATTTAAAAATAGATGAACAGTGATATTCTAATTGTAAAAATCATAAATTTTAGTCAAAATGGATAACTCAAGGAAATGGTCAAACCTTATATAGCTATTTCTTCTTTTCACAGGTGTTTTATACATTTTGTTGCAGTCTCTTTGTCACTTCTATTATACTTTTATGGCAATAGCTAATTGTATTTGTCTTGAAATCTTATGCACGGCTGATTATATAGGTTAATAAATCATCCCTCATTAATATGATATGAAAAATATATGGGTGTCAGGGAAGCTTGAAGGGGGAAAAAAGTTTATTTGGCTACTTTGATTTATTTGTCAGACATGAATAACTTTATCAGTAGTATTATTCAGGAACAACTTAATTCTGGGTCACTGACATTTTCTTACATATTTGTACTTATTTATTATTTAGCACCGCGTCTTACTACCTGTTCGGGTTATACGCTTAAGTACTAATTACACTAATGGATTATGAATTGGGAAGGTTGAATTTAGAGGAAGTGAACCCGCATTTGCGTGGAGGGAGAGTGGAAAACAATTTAGGAAAAAACCCCCCCAGTTCACCCGATCGAGATTCGAACCTCGATCTCCCCGTCCTTGGTGGTCTGGCTCAACACGACTGGCGCGTTAGCCAACTACACCACTGAGGCGGGTTTGTACTTATTAACTCCATGCTTGGTGAAATATGCATGTTCAATATTTGCCCCTTCTTGAAATGTTTCTTGGGTATTTGTTCTCCCCACCAGACCACGACAACTACAACATCTGCCCCTGTGGGTGCAGACTTCAAGCCAATCACCACGAGCTCTGCGTCGGGAGCTCCCATTGGCCCCGTCAAACCTACCTTCCCGGCGTACAGGTGAGTGACATCTCACCCCTAACATAATTTTACTATTGTGGTCCCTGCAGCACTAGTAGGGATGGGAGTCTTTAATCCTTAAAACTATTCAAGACTATAATCCTTAAAAACCGTTTTTATTTTTCAATGGAAATTTGGTTCAAGAGCTCTAATACTTCTAGTTATAGAATGAACTTAACCAGGCCCCAGACCAGTGATTTAACACTCAAATGAATGTATAAATGTTAACATTTAGTTACTATTTGTATTTTATATTATTCCATTATATTTCTATTTCGTGTTGCCCCCCTTATTTTATTTTTTTACCAGATTCGAATTCGAATTTCAAAGGTAAAATGTTTGGGGTGTGCAAAGCTTCGAAACTTCGACCTAGCTATGAAACCATTTCTGGCAATCATAATATTGACAGCTAAAATACTCATTTATGTTCATTTATAGCCATTCTGAGCGGTTTTGTACATTACAAATTTATATTCATATGAGGAAAAAATCTGAAGAAATTGAATTTCATGTTGTGATAAAAACTTGATTTGTTAACACGAAATATACAAACAATTGTGTAATAAAACATTTTCCAAGTAATTTTAGTGTATAAAGTAATTTAAATAACCACAATAAAATATTTTCTCAACCATAAAACAACTAAAAGAAAATATTTGAACTTCGATTCGGCTTCGAAAATATTTCATATATTTGATTTGAGTTCACTTTGAATTGAAAAAGTGGACTTCGCACACCCCCATAAAATGTTGATTCAAATTAGTAAAATAGTGGATCTGACACAACTCTGAACAAGAAATAAAGGACTTTATGCTTTATTTAATGGTTATAAATCTTGATTGTTTTTTTAACCACAGGGAGGAGCTCATATATGTTTGAACACTTATAAAATAAATAAGTTAATAGCTTCTTGGACCTGCTCCACCGGCTGCATGGTCTAATATGTCACTATCAATAGACTGGACTGCCGATGAGATCAGTGTTCAAAGCCTGCTTGGGTGTATTGAGGGTGTTTTTTCATAAATGATTTTTCACTCTACCTCCATGCAATGTGGGTATAATTCTTCTAAATTCAACCTCCCTCATCCTCAACAAATATGTGTAATTAGTACATGTATAAACCCAAACAGATTGTTAGGTGAAGTGTTAAAAAAGTTACTGGGTCACCCATTGCCACTAACTTAGCTTGTTTTCAGTAACTCCAGTTCGTCCGGCAGTCAGACCACGACGCCGGCACCTACAGTGGATGAACCACCCAAGAAAGTGGCGCTCATAAATACGACAGGACCATCCAGCAAGATCATTCACCCGCAAGAGGACATTTCACTGGTTTGTGGCATTACAAACTTTTTGTGATTTAAGAACAATTAGACTCATTAAAAATAATATTTAAACATTACTAAGTAAAGCAAATATAAAATGTATGTTACACTGCCGCCAATGGACAGATAGAAACACAGCTCACACTCTACACTGCTGCGATTGGACAAAGAGGGACACAGTTCACACGCTACACTGCTGTGACAGGACAGAGAGGAACACAGTTCACACTCTACACTGCCGTCACTGGACAGAGAGGAACACAGCTCACACTCTACACTGCTGTCACTGGACAGAAATGGCTGCCTCTAGAAGAAGGCCCCTCAACTATGTTGGTTCTTCTCTTGCAGGAGGAGGTACGTGCAAAGGTCCCCAAGTACCAGCCCCCGCGGCCTGTCCCTGTGAAGACCGTCGATTCGTCCACATCCACCCCTCACCCGCAACAGCTGCAGCCGGCCCCCCCCTCCTCTGTTGCTGTGATGGAGGTACGTGGCCCCAACATCACTACTAGTACTGCCAACATGACCAACAGGGACCTAGCCAATCAGTACTCTTGGTTTACTCAGGTCAGGGAGATGCAGAATCAGGTGAGATAATAAGTGTCCTGATGTTAATAGAATACACTAACACTTGAATCGCACTAATATCACCCCTTATTCCGCTAGTCTTGAAAACAAGAATTGGCTAGGTCACTCGCAAGGTCTGTGGATTCACTTCCCTTCAAACTATTGCGGGTGCATTTCTGTGGTAGTTGCTCTCCACGCCTTGTAATTTTTAGGGTTGGACGGGGATGACTTTTTTATTTCAGGACGGGAACAAAACTGAACGGGAAATTAGTCAAAATATTAGGATTTGGGACGGAAATGGGAAATTTTAAAATTTCTCTTTAGAATACTCTTTGATTTAAAATATATTGATTTCCAAACTAACATGGTAAGACTTGTTAAAGTTATAATATTATTAAAACCCTTTTCGGTGGCTGCATGGTCTAAGGCACCACTCTCGCAATAGACTCGACTACCGATGACAAGGATATTTAGTTTGATCCTGGTCGGGTGTATTAAAAGGGTGGTTTTTCCAAAATGGTTTCCCACTCTATCCACGCAAATGCAGGTACACCTCTAAATTCAATCTTCCTCATTCCTAACACACTAGAGTAATTAGTACATAGGTGTATAACCGGAGTAATAGGACCCCGGTGCTTAAAAAACATTGCTAAAGGTAGTAAAAACTATAAAAAAAATAACATAATTAAATAGATAGAAGTGTGCGCAAATAGCTTCTTTTTTTTATCAAATCAAATAACAGAATTTTGAATTAATATCAAATAATAAAATTAATAAAATAATTAATTCTATTACATTTTTGATGGAAAATATGTTTATTAATTTCTTTTGAAAATGTTGTTTTATATATAATTATTAGCGTAAGGAAACTAAATACTACAAAACATAATGTTTGGCAGCTCTTCAATTTGCTCTAAGTATTAAACTGCAAAATATTATATAGGTTTGAAACCTCTTAAAAGTTACTTTTCTTAAATGTTCTCTCTAGGTTTGACACCCTTTAAAGGTTTATTGTTTGACATCCCGATACTCTACTCCCTGTCTGGCTCTTCAACAACAAACACCTGAACCCTCATAAATGGTTGACCTTGGCAAGCTACTTGTTTTCCTCCCTTCCACCCCTCTCAGCACCCCAAAAGATAGTAGAATATATCTCTGTCCTTCTCTAAATCTTTCAAGCTCTTTCACTTGCTGAACCCAACAAATCACTGTTGATAGACAGTCACGCCTCCCAACTTGTCTCTCTACTCTCCCGATCCCATCCCGAATCCCAATATTTTGACTTATTTCCTGTCCTGTTCCTGTCCTGAAATAAAAAAATTCATTCCCGTCCATTCCTAGTTTTAAGTGATTTTGGCTTGAGCTGATAAGTAAGTTATCAACATACAATTTATTTGCTGCGGATTTCGGTTAAAAGAACATTAATTTGTAATGTGTACCGCATTTACCCTGTAAAGGACCCCCAGTTTGGTGAGAGGAACATGGCATTCCTTAAATTACTATATTCATCCGAATCTAAGACAACCCCCAGTTTTTCACTGCTTCTGGATAGATTTTTTTAAAGTAGTATTTATTTTATCATGAATGAAGACAATAATTGTGATAGACTTATTTTTTATTGTTAACAAATGATTTTTAATTTACAAAACAAAACACCTATTTTGCCTTAAAATCTAATTAGGGTTGCAGAATTGCTAAGGAATTTATTTTTTGTCACAAATATTGCTTTTGTATAAGAAGGTTAACCTTGAAATGGTTTCATAAAAACAATGAGAAGTTAATTTTTATCATGATGAATCAACTTAAACTCGTATTTTTATATAATGATGTTCTTGTTCTTGAACGTTCATTAACTCTTGTGTTTTGTTAATTCGTATCGTGTGTGTGTGAAAGGCTAGTAAAACATCATGCAGGGAAAATCCAATGATATTAAAGCAAATGGATTTTTTTTAACTTCTCACTCAAGCTGTACACATAAAATGTTTTTAATACAAATTTAAAGTGAATATAACATTTATATGTTGGCGATAAGCTACAAATATTAGTGTTAAGAAAAATTAATGTAATATTTAGTTTGATGTTATATAAATATACTCAATGTCAACATAATATTTTTACTCAAAATCAAATAGAAAAATATTTAGCTTCGAGAATATTTTCCATATTTGACTCGACTTTGCTTCAAACCAAAAAAGTGGACTTCGCGCCCCTCTACTAAGGCCCTATCTTATAAACTATATAATAGTGGAATAGTGCAAGGCAAGTTAACTATCGCCAAGGGTAAACGAAATGAGCATAAGAGGCAAAGCAAAATTACTCTAAATGCACATAATGTTTATTTTAGCTCTTAATATTTTTACTAGCGAACACGGGTTCGCTTCAACTTCAATTTGAAAACAATATTCTTGATTCAACACAAAGCTTCGCCAAATAAATATTTTTTTTAAAATTCTGGTATTATTTCCATCACAAATTAATGTTAATAATTCAAGTCTTAATTTATCATTTTAGGACTAAATATTAATTATGTTTGAAATATAGCATTTTGTAAATTATAAATACATAAATAATTTATAAAGTTATGAAAAGTATAATTTCTTTAATCCAACACTAAGCATTCTTTTTAATATTAAAACTTTGACTCGGCTCATATTAGGTATTCGATTCGACTTTGATTCAAATTGAAAAAGTCGACTTCGTACACTCCTACTGATAAAACTTTGTAGCTATGAAGCAGGAATATTTAACTAAAGTCGAATCTTACTCTGCACGCCTTGATTTTTAAAACCTTTGTCTGCCTTCCTTGTGATGTCGGCCATTTAGATGTTTGACCCCACATGCTAATAATTGTAATGTATTTAGGAACGTCGCGGTGGGCCCATGGGTCCCGGCCAAGGGGGCCCCATGCAGCAAATGGGGCCTCGCTTTCCCCAGCGGCCCATGTCGGTGGGACCCGTGCCCGTGTCCATGGTGGGACCACCACCTGTCAGTAGTATGACCATCGTAACGTCCATGCCTGGTCACCACATGATGAGGCCGGCTATGCACCCCGCTATGATGGGAGGTAACATGAACATGATACGCCCACCCCCCATGGGGCTCCCCCCAGGTGAGTTGGACCTTCTCCCAGGTTAGTGTGGGGCCAAACTTTTATCAAAACTCTAAAATTAGGTCTACAGTTTAAAGAATAATAAAATAGCAATTACCTTCTGGGACATAGTGATTTGATTTTACATCCAGGCTCCATACAAGTAAGATTTTTATATACTTTACCTAAAGCAGCAATAATAAATGTAATCATATTCATAAGTGCTCTGTTAGTGGCCAGATTTTGAGGCATCACTCTCGCAATAGACTGGACTGTCAATGTCGGGGAAATCAGGGTTCAAATCTTGGTCGGGTGTACTGAGGGTTTTTTTCCCCCCAAATGGTATTCCACTTTCTCATCCCTAACTTCTTAACATAATTATTTAATAGGCATACAACCTGAACGGGCAGTAAGACTCATTGGAAAAACGAACATTTAAAATCATATTTTTTGTTTTGTTTTTAATCTGGTTTATGGCAGATTGACTAATTAATTATTGAAATCTCTTCCATGTTTTGTTCTTGTTTGTGGATGTTGATTTGGTTTTATGGGTTAAATTCTATCTGTAACAATGGAAGTGTCTGGTTATTTTTAAAATGTCTCTTATATTTGACCAAACTTTGAGCATGTATTCTAAAACTAAATTAACATAATTATTTTAAACAAAGTTTGATAGTTAAGTGTTGCCAGCCAAGTCACACCTATAGATACATGGGCGCGCAATGTTCCAGGTCTGATCGGTCCGATGCCTGGGGCCATGCACCCGTATGGACCCCCCATGTCATTCCCGGGTCCGCCCATGTTGACCCCCATGATGCATCCTCGCTTCAGATGATCAGGTTTGTTAGGAGGGCTGTGGCTCGTTTGGACAGGCAGCCCGTGAGAACTATCGCGACGCAACCCCCTCAAACCTCCCTCACCACCCCTCTTGTGTGTACCCTCACCAAGGAGAGTTTGGAGAGGTTGTTTTTCAAGCAGTTAAGTAAATAACTAACTTTCACTTGTCAAAATTATAAGATGGTTAAACTACATTTCATACATATTTGGAAGAAGTTACAGAAAAGATGGTTAGAAAACATAAAAAGGAACAAACACAATATGGCTTTTACAATGAAAAGAATACAGTTCACAATTTACATAGCTGCCACTGAACAAAGAGGTAATGTTTGCCTCCTCTTAGGAAGTTGCTTATTTCACACTCCTCCCTGATGAGTTCCGATTGAATGAAACTTAGGTTGGAGGATTGGGCGGTAACGATCCATTTTCTTCTAGGTGCATCTTGATCTAGTGGTACCAATGTTAAAGTGTGAACTGTGTTCTTCCATCCCTTCATTAAATAGATAAAATTGCAAGTGTACCAACCTTGAAATACCCTACCCACACTCTTAACATTGCTCAGGGGAAATAAAAGTGATAAATAGTTTTCTACATGGCCGGCCCCAATTGTTAAGAACCCTTAGGTTATGTGGGGGTCTCTCGAAACCAGTTATTTAAAATGCGAATCACCGTACAGCTAAAAATAAAATGTGTATTCCTGTACACAACATTTTCTTTGAATAAAATCAAGTGTGGTAAATGTTGCGTTTAGTTCACTAAGGGGAATTTATTATGTAGAATGAGCTGCAACAGACAAAAATACTTCTCCAAGTTTTCCTTGTGCCGAGTTTTGTATTTCCTTCGGCATGTTGGCCTCCCTGCAAACTGCACTCACCCGCCGCGGAGAAATAACAAGATAAGTGGAACAACAATCAAATGAAGAATTTTATTTACACGTATGTTAGAGACTTCTTGTAAAGTTCTTCCGTTGCTCTGCTTAGTTCTTAATAGTAGGGGTTTGCAAAGGAAGTGTAACACTACTTCAACTTAGCTTCAACTAAAATATCTGCTTCAAACTAAAATTCTCAATCTACGTTCAACTAATGTTTAGTATTGAGGTGGCCCAATAGCTAAATAATTTGATAATAACAGAAATTACTAAAATCAGAAAAAGGGATAAACAAGCTAATAAGTGTAAATTTAATAAAGAAAGCTCACATAGAGAAAGAAGAAAAATGTGGGAAGAATCCAATGCACAAAGGTGACATCTTTCTATCTTCTAAAATAGAAATATTCACACACACATTTAAATACAAATGATTAATATTTCGGCGTTGTTGACTTTGTCAAACAAAAAGTATTTGTGTAAAGTTTATTTCCGCTTTTCTTTTTTTTAATAAATGCAACAGTTCCGAAATATTACTCAATTTGTGTTTAAATATTTCTATTCCTTGTGATTTTAGTGTAAATGAGCACAAATTGATATTTTTTCAAGCATATAACCCTTAAAAAAAATATTTGAACTTTGATTTGAAGAGTATTTCATATTTTTGATTCAAGTTTGCTTTGAATTGAAAAAGTCTACTTTGCACATCCTAACTTAACATCATCGAAATAATCTATAATCTGGCTCATTTTGGTCGATTATATAAAACGTGTGTAGCTTACAAGTAGATTTGACAGTTTCAATATTTTGGAGCAAACTGCATTAGTCAGAACTCTCAAAATGAAGGGATCAAAATTGAAATTTTATAATCAAAATTAGTAAAACAGTATTAATGACATCTTTAGTTTGTCATATATATTATTATTATTAGCACCGCGTCTTACTACCCGTTCGGGTTATACGCACTTACGCTAATGTGCAATGGTAGGGTGAATGTGAGATGAAATGGAGGACCTACAGTTTAACGTGGAATCCGAACCACGGTGGAGGCATGGCATTCCACACATTCACAAGTTGTGATTAATACACGTCTTGTCAGAGGTGAAGGAAGGGTTTGGCAATCGGATAAATCTGTGCCGGGACCGAGGATTGAACCCCGGACCCTCAGCACAGAAGTCTGACACCTTACCCCTAGACCACCAGGTCACCTAAGTCATATATAGTCTACCAAGATTTGGCCTAAAGAAATTTAAAATTAAATTCATATTTTCTGATATTTTAATCACTCCATTCACAAAGGCTTTTAAAACAAACTTTCAAATATGTTGTCCACATCCAGGTGGCTCAATATATCCTTAAAGCTTACCTTTAGGGCTGGGCCAATGAGCCCCTTTTCAAATATGCCCAGTAACTGATGCCGATTTAGTTGGTTTTTTTCATATATTGTTACAAAAGTATACAGTAACAATACTCAAAAACAAGAATTATTTAATTTTTCCACTTTTGTACTTTTCATGGTAGTAGTAGGAGGTTTGTTGAGTAAAAGTTTGATTTAAAGGTTTAAACGTTAAAGTTGGTTATATATATTTTATTGTTAGACCTACTGCGCTGTTCAAATAAACAAGAATGTACATAATTACAAATAAGTAGGGTTGTGCGAAGCGAATCTTGAAACTTGCGAAGAAAAGTCGAAGTCGAAGCTACCTAGGATTTTTGTTATCACTTAACGCTACTTTTAATTTTTAAATTAATTATCTTTCTATATCTTGTCAGTAACAAGGGCCAGGAAAATTTCCTTATTTGTTACTTAAGGACAATATTAATAATTAATGCACACAGGCTTACTGATAAGCTTAGTAACTTATCAATTAAGTTTTAATTTTTACTTACATCATTGAGTTTATAATATTATATGCATGTCTTTTTATCTTCATTTCTCTGATAATAATTATAAATTAAATTTTGTTTTCGTTTCCTACTTTCCATATCGGCCATTTTGAATAATAAAGAAAATGCGAAGAGGCTATGAAAAACTTCTATGTCAAAATGCACTTGTAAATTTGTCACAGATAATTCCAAAGAGATAGAATACTAAGGACCAAACATTAGACGCGAGCTGGGATGATAGTATAACTAAAGGGATTTCTCTGCTTCATACCAGTGACCATGGTGTTATTTCTTTATAGGTATTTTTATTTTTTACAAAATTATGTTGGCGATAGTGAATATAATATATTAACATTTACTTACCCGATTTTGATCCATGCTTACATTGTGTTAGTTAAATTACTAGTCATTGTTAAAATTTTGTTTAATAATGGTTTTAAAATTATCAAATATTGAAAAATGTAATATTTATAGTAAGATAAAATTAAATCATTTGATAATTTATCGACATTTTATCCTTCCTTTGAAATTTTTCGAATATACAAAGATTATTGTAGATGCCAAAGGCGCAAGATATTTGACCTTCGACTTTGACTTTGCACACCATTACAAATAAATTAAAATGCACACGTGATTATTGAACACAGTTTTGTGCAGCTAGCCCCTAGACTACGCACGTAATATAATGATACATTATCTTGGACGTATTTGTTGTTTTCGCTGTGTGAATTGGTTATTGTTAAGTCAATAAAATATAGTTTAGTTAATTCAACCAACGGAATAAATAGGGGGTAGATAAAATATAAATAACTCAAATTCAAAATGAAAAAATTTATTTAGAAAGCAAAATGGTGTGCGCATGCACGATTCTCGGCTCCTACTGAAAGATGTAGGTGGTATTTCTTATTAGGTTGGTGTACAACTTGTATTCAATTAGAACTATGTTACTTATAGCCATAATATGATGTAGTTTTAACTTTTAATAAATCCACAGTAAATAAAATCATACTGGCCCACCTAATATTATTTTTTTTATAGTGTTTAACTTTGTTACTTGAGGAAATCTTTATCTCTAAAATATATTCATCAAGTATTTCATGATTTGAAATAAGCCTTAAGGTAAATAAAATTGAATGATTTATAATGTTGGTTTTACTGTTTATTATAAAATAAAATATCAAACGCAGAATTAAAGAATTTGTGTTTACATGTAAGATATTATTTAAATTTTAAATATTTTTGTTTGAACTATGAATTATATTTTCATGGTTTGAGAATTTAAAATATATCTATAGATTTTGAATTATCGGCATGATAAAAAAAAACATTATTCTTGGCCATTTGTGCCAATATCGGATCGGTTATCGGCATCGGCCCAGCCCTACTACCCTCCTTGTTTCCACTATGGTGCATAATAGGGCCGAAGCGGAGCCAATTGAGGTAAGACTCAAGCGTGCATTGTAAACGATTTGTACCTACTTATTTTAAGCAATTATCTTTGTTTGGCAAACACACATAAACTAGTTTCCCCCCCACTTGATTCTATAAATCAGAACCATAATGTATATTTCTGTCTTTGCATTATGTTGAGAGAAGGCAGGATACAAAATCCATGACAATTCGAACAAATGCCATCTTCAGTGAATAAATGGCGATAGTTTATATTAATGCGACTTTACTTTAGTCAAAATATTTCCACCAGGACGCTATCGGAAGATCTTTATAAGATGAATTCTTGTGTACATTTCTCTGATATCATCTCCTATACAAAACAGGTGAATCTGGGCCTAGGCTATGTACAAGTTTTGTTTATTATTGATACAGAAAAACTCAATATGACCATCATTGGCAACTCTTCCTTTATCTTGGCATTATCAAGTGAACTGTGGTGTATTTATTAAGTAGTTTATATCTGTTTGTTCTACACTTGTTCTGTAGTGCTGATGATTGAACTTGTCAAAAACTTAATATGTGAGTTATTTAATAAACATGTTGTATGTGTGTACAGCGAAACATGGGCACAGGAAATAATGTTAAGTTATCAAATACTCTTTAAGTAAATGTACATTTGTCATATATTATGCGTTGTAGTTGTTGGGTTTTTTTTGGGGGGGGGGGAGTTAAACTTATTTTGTAATATATTATTTATATCTTAAAGTGAGATTAAATATCTAGGTTTTAGAAGTTAATTAACGGCATTTAGTTTTATATACTAATTTTTCTATGAAGTCCCACCCTCTATAACCCCCTAAAATTTTACATTAGTATATTTCCATCTTTTAACAAATAATTTATTGTAGACATAAAAATGTAACCAAAGACTAGCTATCCTTGATAGTTATTGTTTTCTTTGTGAAACTTCATCTTGTAATAGTGTGTTCTTCTTGTGATTTGTGTTGTCCTATAGTACTGGGTCGCGTATCGATCTGAATTGTTTGCGTTCCCACGCCCCCAACTCGTCGTGTGGGTGCTATCATGCACTTCTCGAAACACACATTGTTAATTAGTTGGAAATGGCAAGGTTAGTGCGTTTCAAACAGCTTCTTACGGTCACCCATTCGACCAGACCAATTTCCAAAATAATCCTGACCTTAGAAAGTTGCTCTTTTCATCAGGTCATGATTTTTTTATCTATACACAAATTTTTATTCAAACAAAACGTCCTTGTTCTGTAGACTTCATCTGTCTAAAAATCATATCTTTTAAATAAAGGGGTTTGGCTAATTCGTTTGGGTTTTTGTTTTAATTTGAATATCACCCACCAGCTTGTTGGGCCAATTTGTATTTTACTCCGCTGAGGTAAAATTTATCAATATTTTGGTATGGGTAAGTAACTTCTTATATGGTTTATTTTGGAAATTGCTCAAACACATTAAGGTAAGGTGTCTTTACTACATTTGAGGCAAAGAAAATTTAGGAAACATTTCATGATTTATTTTTCAAAAACATAAAAATCTTATTTAGTTAAAAATAAAAGCCTTCCACACATACATTTAAAAAAAACACCTTATAATTTCCCAACTGAATATTAGTCCGATTTCTAACTTTACTTTTAAAATTAGTTTAAATGATAAAACAGTCTAACCCATGTAAAATTAAATGATATAAAATTGAAGATTAACTTTCAGTAATCACCAGACTGGGGAACAGAACACTCAGAATGTTTCGTCAAGTCATTTGGAATTGTATGACCTTAGATCAAAGAACCGATTTTATAACAAATTTGGGGTATTTTTGTTATTAAAATCAATGGACTAGAGTGGAATTTCTCGACAACCAATAAATCAGAAACCGTCAACCAAGTTTTCTTTTCTAATCCGAATGTTCATCTAAATAATTTATTGATATTCTACAGTAATGATTCCTCTGCTATTTTTATCTCCAATGTGGCTCTAGGTTTATTTTGATTTTAAAAATTGGGTCATCAAACTATTTAGTAAACCAATGCTCTGGAGTCTGATGGTTTGATTTTCTCTTATTTGCAAGGAAATTTAAAAAAAAAAATCCAAAATACTTGATTTTTTTAAAATTCACATATTTGTCCCAATAACGTTTCTACATATTCAAAACAAAAGACAGATAAATCGTGCTAGTGAACAAATGTAGAGAAATGGTCAAAACCAATCAAAATTAGGAAACCAACCCCATTTTCCACAAAAATACTTAAATGTTAGCTGGGAAATGTTAAAATCTCATTTTTAACCATATTTTTGGTGGATTGATTATTTATATGAATCTCGCTTTCAATCTATATTCTGTAGACCAAATTCGACTGGTGAATTTTAAATTACATCCTTGAAATTGCATGCAAGTTAACATTTCACAAAGCCCACACAAATATCGTTATACTTTTATTTCAGAGTGAAAACATATTCCAAATTCCTGTCTTATCGAATCTACATTAAACTTGTTTGGTTTTTTAGTCTTTTTAACTTAAAAGTATAAACTTAAAGTTTACTTTTGTTGCAAGAGTTATCCATCAAGTATCATCACTCATGTTACCCTGAGAGGTAGCATTATTAACTTGACTTATTACTCTCTAAGTTAAATGCTATACCATGGTTGAATAAACAAGGTAAGCCTGCTACCTTTCAGGGTACATTCACTTTCTATTTTTTACTGAATGAATGACAGTATCTGGCTTGTTTTTGGATGACATTCGCAAAGCTATGCCAGGCAAACATATTTGGTAAATCCTTTGAATATAATAAAAAGTGGGTTTGACTGTTTTTTATAAATTCTACCTAAGGTCTAGGTTATCGTGTAGTCACTTGTAAATCATCAAAATTGTAATATAGTTTCAAAACTAGGAACATGTATATTAAATGTGGTGCCATCATTGATGTAATATTTTGGAGACAATCCTATCGTGTCTTCTAAAGCAGAATTGGGTTAGTAAAAGAAATAAATACCTACTAGTATTCTAGGAATATTCATAAAATATAAAACTGTAGGACTTTGTTGACTAACAAAAAGTAGTTACCGTTGTAAAAAAAAAAAGTACTTCTGAAATGAATAGTTGAGCTTATATTTAGGTTGGTAACCCTGTATTATACACAGTGTGCATCTGTGAAGGTGAGTTTCAGATTATTGCATGCACAAGCTAACATAGCAACAACCCAAATCAATTTATTTCTCTTGGGGAATTAATTATCGTAATCAGGGTGATTGGATATTCTATAGCTCTTATCATTTGATGGATGACTTCCCCTTAAGAGGGGGCACAGGATGTCCTGGTACACTGACTGCCTCCACCCCCCAGCCACTGATCAGGGATCTTAGTTCAACCCCTCCCCCACCACTCGAGCCACCCACCTCCCCCTTTGAAGTTAACATTCATCTGCAAGCTTAGGTTTTCATTTTTAACAATTTTTGTAATATACAAACCATTTTAAAACCCGGTGGAAATATGAAAAAATAAAGATGACAAAAGTGGTATATTTTATTTTCAACTCAAAATGTAATTTCAATATATTGAAGACTAGATAAACATCGCTATATTATCAGAAATGGCTGTTTTGGCCTTGTCTAGCTTTAGTGGGTCTGTTCTTTAATAATTAGGGTTTTATCGAGGTCTTGGTTCATATCCCAGCCTGTGAAATTGTTCGACCCATTACACTACCTGAAATAACCACCATTTTACAATCATTTCATGGCTGCAGATTACTCAGAAATGTCAAGAGATAATTTCTCAGCGAGAACACAAAAAAAGTTTCTCTGTTGAATGCTGACTCCCTAGTAAGGACAGTGGTTGTGGATAGTCCCCAGTGCTGTTAACTCTGATCTCTCCTTGGGAAGTGTCTCACTAATCACAGTCGTTAGCGATGAGGGTTTCCACATTTCTTCTTCTGTAGAGAATGTGTCTTTCTTCACCATGAGTTGTAACTGATATCACGGTACGTTACCGAGGGAGGAAACGCGGCAAGGATACGAGCCACACTTTACCTCTCGCATCCAATCTTCTATCCTTGTCAACCCAAATAAATTAGTAAAATCAATAAGACGGGAGATTTTATGCTATTTGCTTTTCTAACAGAAGTGTCCATGGTACTTAATCAAACTAAATTCTTTAGTACATAATTTGTTTCTCCGTAACCTTACAAAAATTATTAGAATACCACTTTAGCTGGCCGTATTTAGAGGCAACTCCGCCATTGGATGCGAGATAAAGTGCGCTCGTCGTTCTATTAGCGCTAGTCTGAGTATGGCGGGGACAAAACTTTGGCAGCTCCGCCGAGCATTGTAAGGTAGTACAACCAATCACAGCTAGAGGATCGGCTGTTGGACCATGTTGTCCCCTGTCCTTGAGACAGGCGATTGTTCTTTTTTTTTTGTTTATTATTATTTATGATTATTAGTTTTGCAAGTCAACCAATCACAGCACGTCTCGCTGTTGGACTCACAGGTCCCCTGTCTTTTGTTTTTTATCTGACAGGCGATTGTTTTATGATGTCATTGTGTAACTAATTAATTGGGTCCCGATAGAACCTAAATGCCTTGGTGTATTCCACAAAAAATCTAAATGATCTGAATAACCTAAAATATTTAGTTAACAATTCCATCGTGATATTGACATTTCCAGAGTTTAATATTAAGTTTATAAGGTAAGTCTCATCAAACTTATAAACAGATTTAACCAATGTTAAACAAAACAGTTTGTTGCTATTAGAAAACTGGTTGGAATGCACCATACATACTTTTTTCATCCAAGGCTCAGGTGACTTTTATCTTGCTCGATTATAAATAACTAGTCAATCCAACCAATCACAGCGCTTGTAAATGCTGTTGGATCTGGCCAGTCCCCTGTCTTCAGACAGGCGATTGTTTTGCCGTGTTTTGCCAATCACAGCGTTGCCGGGGGCTCGGTGTGGGTGTGCCCCGGTCTCAGGGTTGCCAAGTGTCAGGTAAAACAAGCTAAAAAATAAAAAAATACTCTTTAATGTGAGCTAAATCATAGATTAAATTAGGAGGGATAGCCAGCACTAAGCTGGAGTAGAAATTGTTGAGATACTCTAGCATCACTCACGCACGATACATGTGATAGCTATCCCTCACGCACGATACATGTGATAGCTATCCCTCAAATACTTGTTGTAAATTTGGGCAATGTATTCCCTCACAAAAAATTTTATTGCGTAACGACTCTATATATTTCCCCACAATGTCAATTCTGCCTCTTTTAAATGCCCTTGTAATGTCTTCACACTTGCCCATTTCATCAACAAGTAAAATTGTATTCCTAAATACTTGAATCAAAGATATTTGTTGGGCGAGTGGGGTGGGTGAAATGTATAATTTCATAGTAGGAAAATAATGGCAGCCCTGAGTCTGGCGATGACCCGCACGGAGCCCTGGCAGATGGAAGCTGTTGGACTAGCCGTTCCCTTGTCAAAATTTTGACAGGCGATTGGGTTAATAGTTTATACCGAATGCTTTCATTTATTTTAAGAAAAAAAAATATCAAACCATGTATAATATTTGTATCACAGCTGTAACACTTCACTTTTTTATTAGAGTAAATATTCCATAGATTACTTTGTGCAAGACGTGTTTCAATAGTTTATTGTCAATTAATATCTTGCATTCTAAAAAGGTTTTCTTTCTAGTGGATATAATTTTTTTTTTTTAACTTAAGGTCATTTTTTAAACTTAAGGTCACTGGTTTTTTCTGCCATTGTGTGTGCTTAAAATTACTTTACCAAAATTTATAAATATATGTGTAGATATTATGTTGTGTAATAAATAAATAAAATGTCGTGTAATAAATAAATACAATATCCTACATTTTTAAGGAGCTCTTGTGTTTGATTTTTAGCTATAATCCCTTTTCCTTCACAATAAACATTCTTACCATAATTATAAAAATGGGAAAATTAAAAAAAAAACCATCCACTCTCTTGAACCAACCCTAGCCAGGCATGCTAACCACTCATCCCAACTGTAATGCCCTGATTAGCTTCTTGGACACCTTTGACTTTTATTATTATGTATTGCTATTAGTTTGTTCACTTTTTGGTAAAACATAATATACTTGTGTTCAGTATGTAGATTGTGTTTGTGCACTCAACCTAAAGGCTGAGCGAAGACACCTATCGTCAAACACTCCTTGAGCACCTACATATGATACTTTTTAGTCTAGGCTCTTAAATCTATCAAATATGACAGCAGCTTATCTCCTCAAATAATCATGATGAACATCTTCCAGCCACTGGCCAAGTCTGTCATCTCCTTTCTCCCTTCCTCTCCTCCACCTTGACTGGTCTTCACATCTTGGCCTCCTGCACCCCACTTCAACATATCATTACAGCGGCCAATTGACCTTTATATTTATTAAAGGATCACACTTTGTTTCTTTACACTCTTATTATTTAAAAAAATTTTTTAAACTTAAGGTCACTGGTTTTTTCTGCCATTGTGTGTGCTTAAAATTACTTTACCAAAATTTATAAATATATGTGTAGATATTATGTTGTGTAATAAATAAATAAAATGTCGTGTAATAAATAAATACAATATCCTACATTTTTAAGGAGCTCTTGTGTTTGATTTTTAGCTATAATCCCTTTTCCTTCACAATAAACATTCTTACCATAATTATAAAAATGGGAAAATTAAAAAAAAAACCATCCACTCTCTTGAACCAACCCTAGCCAGGCATGCTAACCACTCATCCCAACTGTAATGCCCTGATTAGCTTCTTGGACACCTTTGACTTTTATTATTATGTATTGCTATTAGTTTGTTCACTTTTTGGTAAAACATAATATACTTGTGTTCAGTATGTAGATTGTGTTTGTGCACTCAACCTAAAGGCTGAGCGAAGACACCTATCGTCAAACACTCCTTGAGCACCTACATATGATACTTTTTAGTCTAGGCTCTTAAATCTATCAAATATGACAGCAGCTTATCTCCTCAAATAATCATGATGAACATCTTCCAGCCACTGGCCAAGTCTGTCATCTCCTTTCTCCCTTCCTCTCCTCCACCTTGACTGGTCTTCACATCTTGGCCTCCTGCACCCCACTTCAACATATCATTACAGCGGCCAATTGACCTTTATATTTATTAAAGGATCACACTTTGTTTCTTTACACTCTTATTATTTAAAAAAATTTATAGACATTTGTTTGAAATGAGATGGCCCAATGGCTAAATAATTGTATAATAATGGAAATTGATAGAACTAAAAAAAAAGGAAAAATAAACTACTAAGAGTAAATTTGATGAAGAAAGCCCACCTATGGAAAGAGGGAAAATGTTGGAAGGTGACATCTTCTTTCCTTCTGTAGTAGTAGTAGTCACACATTTTCTATACATTTGGTATTTATTCCTTAATTTCACTTTATAGGTAATCTACCTGCATTAGCGTGAAAGAACGGGGGGAAACCACCTTCACTAGAACCGACCGGGATTTAAACCCCGATATTCCCATCATTGGCAGTCTAGTCTATTGAGAGTTTTATGCCATACCTAGACTATTCAAACACAAGTGGCTCACAATGTGGGACGATATTTGTTTATCAGTGTTGTATAGAGCAGAGGTATTCAGCCTTTTTTTTGTCCCCATACCTGCGGATATAATTTCTTTTCAACTTGCTCCCAAAGTTGTCTGTGCACAGTGCAAGTTGTACACATTCTGTAATATACATATTAAATAAATAACATTCATTATAATGAGGGATGACCTGGTGGTCTAGGGGTAAGGTGTCAGACTTCTGTGTTCGGGGTTCAATCCTCTGTCCCAGCACAGATTTATCTGATTGCCGAACCCTTCCTTCACCTCTGACAAGACTTGTATTAATCACAACTTGTGGAATGCCAGGCCTCCCACCGTGGTTCGGATCCCACGTTAAACTGTAGGTCCTCCATCTCATCTTTCAATCACCTGACCATGATACATTAACGTAAGTGCGTATAACCCGAACGGGTAGCAAGACGCGGTGCTAATAATAATATAACGAGATATATATATTTTGTTTAGGTGTATTGGTACATGTCCTCCTGAGATACGCAAATACATTTTAGGCTGTACTTAAAATTTAAAACTTACTACTCAATACATTATTTTTAATGTAATTTATTGTATTTGTCTAAATGTAAATCATAGAATATGTATGGATGGCCTGCTTGCATTATGCACGAACAACTTTGGGGGTATAAACTTGAGAAGAAATTATATCTCTAGGTACGCAGACAAAAAAGGGTTGAATACCTCTGGTAAAGATAATATAATCGGCAACACCGCTATCGCCACTCTTGAGCTGTGGGAAGTGCTGCAGGTGGTGGAACGCAAGCAGGGTTATCATCTCACTAATCCCCCGGCTCTAAATATCTCACCGCTGGATATTGCGATATCCACAAGGATTTGCCCTGGGAAGCCTGAGCACTTGTTTTTTGTCCTGGTTCGCTTTACAATGGCTTGTAAATCTAACAGGGATAAGCCCTTCATTTTGAACAGTTTCAACAATCACTAGGTGTTATAAAATAACAGTTGACAAGTCTATTTGTACATTTAAAAATAATTTGATAGCTTTGTACACCTCTGTAATATGGCAAACCTTGATGTGACAAGCTGGGTTTCAAATCTTGGCCAGTGTGTTAAGAATAATTTGATGCTTTTTTATTTTAAGCTCTCTGATCAACTTTTCTAATCTAAATATATCTCTGATAGCCTGCTCTTCCAATAAAGCATACTAAAACAATTTAATTTGAATTTAGTTTTAAAAAGACACCGGAACATAGAAATCAAACTCGATACTAAAAACACTGTATTAATGACTTCTAATTTCAAATTATAGTTTTCAAAACATTTTCTTTAAAAAATTGGCAAACCCAAGTCATTGCTCAAAATTTGAAAGAAACAAATTCCTTGACTGGTGAATTCAGTTGTACTCTGGTGGAAATTATTTGTATCTTAATTCATTGTCTTTGAACGTTCAACTTAAGGGCCCTGTCCATAGCACAGCAATGAAAACATTTGGACTGCTAAAATGTTCACAGTTGAACGTTCACAAACCGGAGAACATAGGCAGTGACTCTTTGAAGTTTCTTTAGCGAAGACATGCGGTCTATCAACTTTAGCAATGGTGTGTCTTCTTCATATTGAACTAGTAGGGCGACTAGTTTTTCTTGTCACATCCTCTGGTGTGGACTCTTCAAAAAATGGGATTAGGGGCCAGACAGATCTGTCACACTTCAGCCAAGCAGGTCGTTTCCACCAAAGATGGTGCTCAACAAGTTGTGAAGGGCCGAGTCCCCGCGAGGCGCAATCTGCTGGATTATCTATTCCAGGGATGTGGAACCAATGTTCAGAAGACAAGTATTTTTGAATTTTAGACAGACGATTGCCAACAAAAGTTTTCCATCGATCTGGTGATGAGTGTATCCAGTGAAGTGCCACTGTCGAATCTGACCATGCATAGATATCTGTAATTGTGACCTTCATGAGGCGAAGTTTCACCACATAATTTAATTTTGCAAGAAGCAACGCAGCACATAGTTCCAATCTAGGTATGGAAACTGTTTTCAAGGGGGCAACCTTCGATTTTGCACATAACAAGGTTACTACTATTGATTGCAGTGAAGTGACCGCTCTGAGATAGATTACAGCACCGTAACCCTTTTCAGAGGCATTTGAAAATCCAAGTAGTGTGCATTCAAGGCAGCCACTTCGAGGAATTTTGATTGATGAAAGATGGATAAGCTCTTGTTGAAAAGTATTCCATATTTGGCACAAAGTGGCGGATGGGGTGTCATCCCAGCCAATCTTCAGACCCCAAAGGGTTTGAATCAACATTTTTGCAAACAGTGTAGTGGGTGATACCAGGCCTAAGGGATCAAAAATTCGAACCACTGTAAAAAGGACAGCTCTTTTCGTGCAGTTCCATGGTGTCACATTTACACTAAAGGTGAATACATCCATGCTCGTTATCCACTGCATGCCTAAGATTTTTAGGTCGATGTTAGAATAGCTATAACCATTAAATTCTTTCACTTGATTAACTTGATGTTCAATAGGAATGGCATGAAGGAGGTCTGAATTGTTACTTGATCACTTGCGCAATTCAAATCCACCACTTAAGGGAAAACTCACTAATTGATGATAAAGGAGTTTTGCTTGTTCGACGGTAGGTGCTCCAGTAACCACATCATCCACATATATATCATTCTCTGCGACCTGGGACGCCAGAGGGAACCGATCTTGTTCATCTATGGCCAGTTGCTTAACAACTCGAAGTGCCAAGTATGGCGATGACTTCACTTCATAGGCTACTGTATCAAGTTGATAGGTCTTCAGAGGTTCTGTAGTGGAGAAGCGCCAAAGAATTTTCTGAAAGGATCGATGTTCAGGGTGAACCCATATTTGCCTATACATTTGTTGTATATCAGCAGCGAGGGCAATGGTATGCAAACGTAAGTTTAAAAGTATCTAAAAAATATCCAATTGAAGTTTAGGTCCGGTAAGGAGAGCATCATTCAAAGATAGCCCTGAGGTGGACTTGGCACTAGCATCAAAAACTACTCTCAATTTGGTTGTTGTACTCTTAGGTTTCAGGACACAGTGATGTCGAATATAATAGGAGAACGACTTTGAATCAATGATAGGGGACAAGGACATGTGTTTTTGATCTAAATAATCTTCCATGAAGGCATGGTATTCCTTACGCATTTCAGAGTTGCATTCCAACTTTTTCTCAAGTGTATAATATCTCTTTTCTGCTTTGGACTTGGTTTCTCCCAAGTTGCATGGGCCGTGTTGGAAAGGCAGTGCAACTGAATATCGACCAGAACTTTCTCTTTTAACACTTTGACGGAATATGTCTTCACAGCGAGTCTCTTCTAGACTATAAATAGATTTTTCTGTAGGAATCTCCTCCAATAACAAAAACTGTTGAAGGACAATATCTAATTGTGGATCCAGCGAGGAACAAAAGGTTTTGGGTGCTGTGGACTGAGTGAGAGACATTTTGCCCATAAGTAGCCATCCGAAACACGAGCTTAGGGCCACAGGTGTGTCTAGGGATATAATTCCGCCCCCACTAGACCATCCACTTCATCTGGTTGATAAAAGTGGTCATCTGCAAGAGTCATACCCTCCAAGTGGGGCCGAGTTTTTGGTAGTACTGGAACCGCTGGAAGTTGATCTGTGATCTTGTCAATAATTAAAGCAGAGATATTAAATCTAGGCTTGTCTAAGAATCTGGGTTGAAGTGTGAACGAAGCAGTGCCATGAATTTAGAGCAGTGATTCACAGATTTCATTAACCGAGCCTTTCAACCGATGACGAGATAAACCTAGCCTTTTAAAACAAGATTCAGTGATGAAGTTTGCCTGTCTAGCTGAGTCTACCAAGAATCTAATCTCTTGCAGGTTTCCTGATGAATCCGTTACATGTAGCAACGCTGTAGATAGCAACACCATAGATTTAAGGGGTGTAGAAGCTGCTAACAGTAATGTGGAAGTTGTACACGCTGTAGGCCCATAAACAGTTTCTTCAACATTAGTTGGAGGGGTGACATGTTAGCACTGAACCACAAGATCCCGCCTTATGCGAGCCACTTAAACAATTCAAGCACAGTTGCTTATGTTTTACAAATTCAAATCTTTCGACAGGAGTTAGTTTTAGAAATGGTTCACAACGATACAAGGTATGGGATTGTTTGCAGTTTATACATAGTCTTGAGCCTCCAAAAGTATTTCCATCTGTTCTTTTGTCTCGATATTCTTGGGGAGATAGCTTGAATCCTGCTGCCTCCTTTGATTTAACTACAAACGAATGAACCCCTCGTTGACGACTTCTATCTGGGTAACTTGCCTTGGCCTATACCTACTCCTGAAGGGGTTAGTTCCTCTTCAATTTGACATTGTTTTTTAAGAAAATGTAGAAACTCGTTCATCGTGGGAAAGGCACTGTCCTGTGAAGTTATTTCCCACTGCCTTTTGGACGAAGGATCTACTTTGTGAATGACAATGAAAATTAACAATGTGTCCCATTGATCTACAGGCAGATTTTGGAGACGTAGTGCTCCTAAGTAGTCATTGATTGTGGATAGTAATTTTCTCAATTGAGTTGGCGAGTGCTTCACAATGCTAGGAAAATGAACCAGTTTGTCAAGATGAAAATTACAAATAACTTTCGGGTTGTTATATCTGGCCTTGAGTGCCTAAATTGCTGCAGGAAAATTCGTTTTGCCATAGGTGAGGTTTTTAACTAGCGAGCGTGCTTTATCATGAAGATGAGACTTGAGGATGGTAAATTTAACAATATCAAGATACTCATTGTTACACTCGACTAAATGGTGAAACAGATCATAGAATTCAGGCCATTCAGAAATGTTGCCATCGAAACTAGGCAATTCAATGGGAGGTAGTACAATCTTACTAGGGCCTGGAAGACTAGCAGGAACAGGGCTGGGTGGTAACACTACTCTCTCACTAGGCCTGAACAGTAGTGACTCTGGGAACAGCTGGTTATAAATAGAGATGAAGGAAAAGTAGGCCAACATAAATTCCTGCTGCTCTTTTACCTTATCAATTTTAGTAGGTTGTTTACCCTTTGCCAGGTAACTATCGAGCTCCACAATAAAATTTTTAAACTTTTCCCGCGTACCTGTGATATCTTGTGCGAACGATTGTGTCAACGGTAGCCGCAGGGGATCTGAAGGAATTGTCTTTCACATTATCAAACATTCATGCGCATGGGGTTCAAAGATGCCGTGATCCTATTTTCGTAGACCCCAGCCATGATTATAATTTAAAGAACAATGAAAAAACGGCAAATAAACAAAGCGGTGAAATACCAAACAAATAAAATATTACTATAAACTCTGATCGAGAACAAAAGAAAGCGAACTATTCACGTAAGAAAAGTATGATCGATGGTAAACGGCAAGCGATAGATTGCAAGAGAAAGATCGATATATCAAAATAGCGATAAACTACGAGATAGAAAGAGATCGATGTATCGAATCTCGTAGATTGATGAATATTTAACGTAGTTCGGGCGAGAAGCCGAGAAATGACGTCAAAGAAAATCACAAGAATTATGAATAATAGTACGAAAAAAATACAATTTTCTTGAAACACAATAAACCCAACAACAACAAAGAAATAACTTCAAACAAAAAACAATTTAATAATGAAATTACACAAAGCACACAAGCAAAAGAGCGGGAAAACGGCAGAGATATCACAAACGACTGGAAAACAAAACAAAATATTCACAACATCCATCCCGGAGTGACCAAAATGTTCTTTCCAGTCAACAAACGAATAAAATAATCAGTGAAAACAAGGAAAAGTGGACAGTATTTGATATAAAATAGTGATAGGAATTGCTTACCTTGTCCAAATGAGGTTCGCCGACAATGGAGGCCTACCTTGTGGGTTGCTGGGTTAAGAGTAGGTAGGAATAGGAAGACAAGGGGGCTGACTTAGCGGCGTATTTCAAACTCTTGTTGTTTCTTGATAAAGAAGGCCACTTTAGGGCCTGTAACACCCTACTCGCACTCGGACACCGATTTGTGCATAAATTAGTGCACCCATTCTGGCAACCCCCCTATGTGTCCTTACTACCGCGCTCAACTGATCTGCTCTCTCTCAAAAATAAAACAACCTTTCTTCCCCCTCCCCTTCAACTCTCTCAAAAACGGAGGGAAACCATCAAAAACGGCGGAAAAACTTCCAAAGAATAAACAACAAATACAAAACCAATATGTATAAAGCATTATATAAAAAAAACTTATGTTAAACAAATAACTACAAAAAAGCTATTTTACAGTTCAGAGACTTAACAGCGAGAGAGAGAGAGAGTGTAGTAAACCATTTAGGGAAAAAAACACTAACTGCAACCAATCAGGATTTGAACCTCAATCTCCATGTCTTTGGTAATTTAATCTAACATGTGTAATTATTTTAAATATAAAATCATGAAAAAATGGGAAAGGAAAAAAAAAATCAGGTGAATAACATACATATTTGAGAATCAGGTTTAATTTCCGTGTTTGTGATGTGGACGTCAATGACATAACAAACAGAAAACTGAAACAAGCACAAGTTTCATGAGAAAATAGAGAAAGAGATAAAAAAAAAATTTTTTTAATTATATTCAATAATATTAAATCAAAAAAGTCATACTCCATGTTCATAAAAACTACAGTATGATTTTCATAAGAAGCATGTTATTTGAAAACCGGGAACTCGTGTCGCCGCAATGGAGCAAATAAAATATTTCAAACCCGCTTCGGTGGCCGCACGCTCTATAATAAGGCGCCCCTCTCGAAGTGGACTAGACTTCCAATGACAAGATAGAAGTTCGAATCTCGGTTGCGTGTATTGAGGGAGGTTTTTCCCAAAATGGTTTTTCACTCTCCCGCCATGCAAATGTGAGTACACATCATATAAATATAACCTTCCTAAACCCTAAAACCAATAGTGTAATAATTAGTACATAGGCGTATAACCCAAACAGGTAGTAAGATGCGATACTAAAAAAAAATTGTTGTCTTAACATTCTTAGTCTTCTTAATTAATAATGTAAAGATAAATTAAACAGTAATCCATAAGGAAGTATTAATGGAAGCTTGTGTTAAATTCTTTTAATGAACTATTTATTAATAAATCAAATAATACATATTTCTGTATTGTGAAATTTTAATGACCTTCAATCAATTTTGGGAGTTGAAAGTGGTCATCTTGTAAAAAATCAGGGTCTGTTGTGAAATTTTGTCTCACTAAAAATATTGGTCAGCCCTGGTCTAAAATAATGCCATAACATCATCAGAATATTGTTGCTTGTGCGGCTAAGTAACTACAATTAACAACCTGTATTACCGACTTAATTAACTAGGTAACAGAACATATCACATTGGTAATACATGTCAATAGAGGGTGGGGGTTGAGCTGCGCCTAGTTTACGACCAATAGGATGATTCCATCCAATGTAAAGAGAATAGAGATGTAGCGCCACTTGGAGGTATTTGATTATGTTACCCAGTACACATCAGCTATATTTTAACAATAAAACAGCCACACAAACATAAAGTAGAGTAATGACATTAATTAGCCATTGTCGACCTCGCTGGTTTTAGGGTATAAAATGCTCACCTCAGGACCGAATATTTGTAGGTTCAAACCCAGCCGGGGTTGATGAATCTTTCTCTTGTGTGCTTATATAATCAGTTCAGAAAGTGCTTGTTAATTACCTAAAATAAATAAAAATTAGACATTGGTGTGGATTTTCAAGGTTTATTTATTATTTAAATTTCCAAAATGGGACCTGATTTTAACAAATTGGTTTGTCTTCCATATAGCTCTGAGTATGTAATGTGCTGACTTGTGTACTGAATGATGTAACATGGTTGGCCAATCAGATGCCTTTCTCCATCTGGCACTACCTTCTATTCTCTTTACATTGGTTCTATCTGTTTCTGATTGGCTGCCTCATGTTGACTCAGCTGATAGCTCCAGAGGGAAAGAGAGAGAGATATAGGGAACTATTCAATCTCTAAACCAACGAGAGGTAATTTTGAATCAGGTCATGTTGGGACTAGCCATGGCTATCAACTGCTCCTCACTGGCGCGCATCTGGCGTACACCAACATGCGGCCGCTTCAAGCTACTGGCGCGACTGCTAGTCCTGAGTTGCTGCGGTGTTGTGGTCACTATTCAGGTAAAATCAGGCCAACACAGTCTGCAGTCGGTTTTGAACCCAGGCAAGGCCTAAATAAGTCTACAATTCTTGTACAACTTAACTATCACCGTTGACCTGTTTCGGTGGCCGCGATGTCTAAGGTGTCACTCTCTTTTTATACTAGACTGTCAATTAAAGAGAGATAGAGGTTCAAATCCTGGTCGGGTGTATTGAGGTGTTGTTTTTTTTTTCCAAAATTGTTTTTCACTTTCCTTCCAGGAAAATATGGGTAAACTTACTCAAAATTCAACCATCCTTGAGCCTAACTCATTAGCATAATTAGTACATGTGTGTAAATAACCTGAACGGTTAGTAAAATGCAGTGAAAAAAAAATGCCATTGTAAAAGGTAATGACTAAAACATCTAATTTATTTACTATAATTATTTTTCAGCGCATCTCACTACTCGTTATGGCTATATGCATATATACTATTTACCCTAAAGTGTTAGGCATGAGAAAGATTTAATTTAGAGGAAGTGTAACCACATTTGCTTGGAAGGTGAGTATAAAAACACTCCACTACACCTGACCTGGGTTTAGAACCCTGATATGCCTGCCATCAGCAGTACAGTCTGTTGCGAGAGTTATTCCTTTCACAAAAAGAAATTACATAAGATAATTACTCAATCTTAGGGCCAAACAATTATTAATGATGATTAATTAATCATATCACACATGCATGTCTCATGTACTTATATTTTTGTGTATTAATCTCATATTTCAATTATAGTAAAACCTCCCATATTTGTAATTATAAGATCTGAAACAGTTAACCACATTTTTTTATGTATCTTTTCCTTAGTAGCCGAACCACCAAATAAAGGTTTTATGTCATCGGTAAAAAGCTGTATTTCTTAAAATATATAAACAAAAAGAAAAGAGTCAAAAGAAACTTTCAGACTTTTTAAGAAAAGATAAATTAAATTTTTGTTGTGCATTTAACTTTGTTATATTTAATAACCATTTATTTAAATACTATATGTACATAAATATTTAAAAAATACTTTTCGATAACTATGTAACTTTTTTTTTTTACCTTTTAACTCTACAGAGGGTATTAATTTCATATTCGAAAATTTACTTATCTGAAACAGGCTCAGCCCCTTTTATTTTGGTTATCAGAGGTTTTACTGTATTACTATTTTTACTTGATATTTTAAAATTTTTTGACAAGTATTTTGGAAACAAAATGTTTGCAGTGTTGTACATTGAGTCATCCTGGAAAACATATGACAGTTTGTCATCAGCTCATTAGTTGGATGATTGTTCTCTTGATATTATTGAATACTTACGATGAAGTTGTTTCTGCCATGGTTGAGGCCACTATAGAGTGTACCTGGGTACTTATTCAAAGTGTGCTGTACTTGGGAAACATGCAAGTGATGTATGTTGCAGCTGTTCGAGTGTTTCTCCAAGCTGTTCAACCCACCAATCAGCTCTTACACGACCGTCAAGATCAACGAGACACTTACATATCCAGCCATCACCATCTGCCGCATGCTTCCTTACAAGTCTACAATACTTGTGGTAACAGCTTGCATTTGGGGGTATTGTGTGGATACTGGCTGATCTGAGGGTTTCCAGGGGATTACTGTTGTGATATTGGCTGACTGAGGGTTTCCAGGGGATTACTGTTGAAATACTGGCTGACTGAGGGTTTCCAGGGGATTACTGTTAGAATACTGGCTGACTGAGGGTTTCCAGGGGATTATTGTTGGAATACTGGCTGACTGAGGGTTTTCAGGGGATTACTGTTAGAATACTGGCTGACTGAGGGTGGATCTGTGTGTTTCAAGCTGAGCCAGGGCCCCATTTATTCCTGTTTCAAACTTCCAAGAACCATACTTGATCATCATTTTAGTCCTCTTTCCTATTACACTCAAATGTTATGTCCAAACAATGAAATCTCACCGAGTGAATAGAATATATACAACTGGTTACTTTTATTGGTCATTGTGCGATTATTATGTTTGGGTGTAGCACAGATAGATATATAATTAAATAGCACAAATATATCTTTTCTTTTTCTCTCTTTCACTAGGTAGTTCATATTTATAAAATTAACTCTTAAAGACCCACTTCGGTGGCTGCATGGTCAAAGCCGTTTTTCTCGTAATAAACAGGACTGCCAGTGACATGGCCATCAGGGTTTTAATCCCAATTGGGTGGGTTATCCACTCTTCCTTCGTGCAAATGTGGGTACATTTTTTATTAATTCAACCTTGCTTATAACCATAATTAGTACATATACATATAACCTCAATGGGTAGTAAGATTCGGTGCTGAGAAAATAGTATCTTATGAGTAGTTTAACCTCGAACTTAATGCACTATGAACTATAAACATTTTTTATGCTGCCCTGAATCCAAATATGCACCTTTTATTTTGCATTAAAGTGCATATTTTGAGCAATTTTCAATTTAAGTCATATTTCCACAATTTGGGAAACATAAAGTCATATTTCGATTAAAATTACTTAAATAACTAATATATCTAATTTCTCTCCTGCTTCATATTTTATATTGTAAAGGCTTTCATAAGTTATCTTTAGAATGTTTCTGTGATCTTTTCAGATCAGTAATTAAATATTTGTCGGCTAATTTCTTTTACTGCAAGCTACTTCCTTGATTTGAGGCATATTTTTAATAAGATCCATTATCATTAACATACATTTTTAGGACATATTTGTTAATTTTTAGGCCATATATTGGTATTTTTAAGGTCGTATTTGCATGCATATTTCGTGATTCTTAAGGTCGTAAACATTCGAGTCCTACTTATGAGTGAATTCAGTTTTCATATTAATTAAATACCAAATGTAGTGATTGGATGCTCAATATTCAGTCTCCTCTGTTTATTGGCTGGTGCCTAGTAGCCTGTGTACTCCTGAATGTCATAGAAGCACAACCTGAAACGAAACATCCGCTGGGCCGCGGACTGGTCCACCTTCCCCTTTGAGAATACCACGCTCCAGCAGTTCTGGGAGGAAGCCACCTACGGCTTCAACGAGACTATCTACGTCTACGCGCTCAACTATAAGCCGCTCAGTGAGTGCACATAATAAGATCCTACTCATGTACACTTTACTCATCCTGTAATGGGATGAGCTTACCTTGCTTGGAAGAAAGCAAACGCTTTTATCCTTCACTTACCCTGTAAGATAGAAAACTTACCTTGCATTATTCCACTGTAATCAAGCTTATAGGTTAAGGCCGACCTGGGTGGTCTTGGGGGTAAAGTATTTGTCTCGAGACCCGATATTTGTGGGCTCAAACCCAGCCCGAGTCAATGGATTTTTCTTGATTGATATAAAGCAGTAGCACAACTTACTTTGGAGGATAAGTAAAGCTGTTGTCGGTCCCATGTCAAATGTGGCATGTGAAAATACCTTTCTCGGGAAAATTGGTAGGCCCTTTCGCTCTCGCCCATAGAAATTCTCATGTTCTGATATAATCAGTTGGTTCAGAAAGTGAAGAACATTAAATACCTCAAATAAATCATATATATATATATATCGGGGTAAAGTTCAATGTATTATACATAGCAAGCAAATATTAGAAGATTAAATTTATCTACAGGTTATTTATATAACCATATCAAGTATAGTATTAGTAATTAGAAAAATGTTACCTGTAAACGGGAATCAAAGCCGGGACTATTTGGTGGCCAATCCTCTATGCTTGTGCTCAGGATCATTCTTCACTCTTAGTTTAAGAACGTATTACATGTTCAATATCATTGTACTAACAGCATAATGTCAGCCTTGAGTCGCCAGTGGCTATGATATCAAAGACAGCTCATAGTAGCCGATGATTTCCACACATCCATGACAAACTCTGCCTAAAAATATGAGTGAAGAATGACTCCGAGTATGAGACGACTCCTGGCATCGGCTCACTAAGCCAAGTGGTCCCGGGGTCGATTCTTGTATTATTTTTCAAATTAAAGAATATTACCTTTGCTTGGTTCCATTATGTTGCGACTTAAATGATAGAACCATAGTGTAATCAGTCAAGGCGAGACTGCTACTTTTGATGGTTTCTCAGGCCCCTAACATAAAATATGGGCTGGGAACTTGGACCACAGTTGTAGAATCACTCTTACCACTCCTTGTGAAGAACAATAATAATGTAATAATAAAAATTGACTTTAATTGCGAAGTCAAGGCTACCACCTTTTATTACACTTAACCAGAAATTACAATTAAAATAGAAGCTAAGCAAATAATACACATAAAAAAATAACAGAGATAATGATATATTAAAAAAACTAGAGTTAAATACAGATGAATTACATAACATAGAAACACAGTAAAAATAATGTTAAGGTTTATGAGAAAAATGGTGTCATCGCATTTTACATTCTTCAATCTCTCGACTCTGTTCCCACACGCAGATTATTAGCAAGTTTTACCTTGAAACCATTCAGTTATAATTTCTATTTATCGTTTGTAAGGGTTTTCCATGAACAAGAAGCTGAAACAATGAAAGAATTTGAGTCGTGATTGGAATTATTAACATGTGAACATGTGGTGAAATTATTATTAGAGTTGAGTGAGTGGATATGTGAAGAGAGGTATTGTGAGTAGTTGAAATTCAATAGTTTATTTATGACGGTCATGGAGTGTCGAGCTTGTCTTTCTTTTGGACCAAGGCTGGGATTCAAACTAACAAAGTCTCCATCTATGGTTGTTTATGACCACCTATGTCCTCTCTAGTAGCTGCAGGGGTAGGTCAATATGTTGCACATTGCATTAGTTTTATATACGAGTATAAAAATGATGGCGTTAATTTAAATTAGGTGAGGGTTTTGTATTATAAAACAGAGGAACGTTAATGCTACTAGGAATTTTAGTTCTTAGTTTTCATAAAGCATCCTAAAAGGGGGGTTGTGTAATCTTTGTTCCCGTCTCGCTATTCAGACGTGGCGACCGAGAGCCGCATGAACCTCCTGTCAGGTCAGTGCCACACCTTCAAGCCCCAGACTCAGACCACCGAGTCTGGAGTGGATGTGGGGTACGCTCTCACCCTGCGGCGTGGAGGCAACGACAACGATGACAATGACGTCGGGGAAACAAACTCCTGCAACAATGGTTGGATGGTGTACATCCACTCGGCCAACGAGGTCTGGATGGGTGAGTCTGCGCTCCACAATTTGAGGGGTGGACTCATACTGAACTCTGAATACATTGTTTCTCCTGGGGCTGCTTTGGAGTCGAAGTCAGTAGAAATGTACCAATCCCAAATTTAAAAATAAAAACTTATAATGTATGGTATCCATATCATTTTAATTTTATACTCTTTAAGACCAATATTTGTAATTTGGATTGACAAATTTACTGAAATATAAATTCACAATGCCAAAGAAGCTTCCCATGAATTTATTTGCATTGGAGCATTTTACCGTAGTAAATCGCTTATTATTAATTAATACACTTTAGCCATTTCTGAATGAGTCTGAATTGGACAGTAGAAAACTAGAAGTGTTGGAGTCGAAGGCTTGGCGTACCGACTCCACAGCCCTGGTTTCTTTTACATGTAGACTTAAGGTAGACACATAACTTGGCATATCACACCGGCTCAAATTCTCGATTATAGTTTTGCTTCATTTCCATACAATCTAATATAGAATTGAGCCGGTACAATGCGATATGGACAATTGTGTGCCAACCTTTATTTTCAACCCAACACGGATTAGATTTTGGCCCATTACATATGACTAGCACATAAAGTTCAATTCTGTCACTTGACTTGTAGTAAAGGTCATCAGACCCTATTTGTGTCCTATAGTTAATTTAAGTCCTTTATCTCACTGAAATATCATCTACAACATCAAGGACAACTATATTTGTAATTCCGGTTGGCTTCCGGAATTTCTTTGACTGTTCCTGTATGTGTGTTTCTCAGAGAATGCATCGCATGCAAAGGTGCAGGCAGAGAGTCTGTGCGTTGATCAGCATCAGGAGCTGTATGTCCGACTCAACGTCGATGAGTTCAACATCCTGGATAACCAAAGAGCCAAACGCTGCGTACCCGACCCCAACTACAGTCTCACCCAGGTACATGCCTACACTGAGCACAACTTTTCGCAATTCTTCTAATCGAAAAAAGTGGACTCCACACCCCCTTATTAAAAATGGTTTAGATAAACCATTTCCAAGTTGACAACCAAGTACAACTCTTAAGGTTTAGGGTGGTATATTTAGTTGATATTCAGTGTTTTTCCATACACACACATTTACTACTCGACACAGAAAACATTGCATTTCGTGGTCAAGCGCCACAATTGCTCTAGAGTTTGAAAGGCGAAGGGTTCTAGTATAGTTAACACCAAATGGCAAATGGAACATAAGTACTTCATTGTGAATAGTTGGCTTAGCACGCTTATTTGAATACATTTTAAAAACACTTTACGTACCTTGTATTTAAAGTTGATTAGGTATCCGTAATGTTTGTCAAAAAAGGTAAAAATAAAGTAAAAACATTCTACACAAAACTATTGAAAGTCCTAAACTACCGAACTTACGCACCCCCTCATAGGCTGACCGAAGTCTACATGCCTGAACGTCAAGATAACGTTATCATTGGTCTCCCCCGTCAGTAGTTGACATTCTTTCCACTGCGCCGAGAAGTATACTAACTACGCTAATTTGTTAGGTTGGATTTAGAGAAGTGTACCCGCATTTGCTCGGAGAGTGGATTCCCTACGCCCCTTCCACACACCTGATTGAGATTCGAACCCCATTTCCGACAGTCCGGTTTACTACGAGAGTGACACCTTATACTATTTGACCATCAGTTGCTTGTTATTCGTGAACTGGGAGATTGGTTCACTCCCAAGACTTGTTAACAGGTCAGTTTTGTAAAAAGCCTCTATCTTCGTCCTTTACTTAAGATTAATTTCTTCTCTCACTCGCACACTTGCTGTTACCTGCTGCTCCAATATCTAGACTATAATTACAGCCCTTAAACAACTTGCTCAACCAGCACTGCTCCTTTATGCTTGGTGTACACATTGCTTGAAACCATGCATGATAGAACATACGGTGTGCTTGGCACGGAGCATGCGTGAAACCAGGATCTGTCAGTTTTAGATAATTCGTGCTCCAAGCAAGTCGGTCCATGTACATAGCATTTATTATTCATTTGTACTTTTGTGTCTTTTTATAATGACTCGACATTAGTCTGAAGAAACGACTTGTCAGACTATTGAATTGTATTTGACAGAAATAGTCCTCTGAGACACTTTCCTCCCTGGTTACAGGTAGGAATTATCAAATTCTCCCTTTTCTCCTGCAATTTGTTTGAAATTAATCGAGACACAATAATAATTGCATCATTTACACACTCTCTTTCCAAACCAAAAGAAGACTCCCACTTGGTCGCTTTCTGGTAAAAGGAGGTGATAGAGCGGACTCAAAAAAAACCAAGCAAAATGTAAACACACCCGAAGACAACAAAGCTTGTACGCAAGTTACACATCGTGTAAACCAGTCATGACAGTACTGGAACTCAGGGGTGGACCAAGACTCATCCCGGTGGGTTGGTTTTATTTGGGCTTTCAAACTAAATTATAACCATCCAATCAATTCTAAATAACTATTTTCATTAAATTTTAATCAATAGTTCCCGTGTGTAATTCTGAAATGAACAGAATACAATACATCCTTTGTGAAGATAAAGATGATGACATTAAGTATGAAATTGTTCCTTTTGTTGTTATTTATAAACCATTTCTTAATACAAATGTAAAATCATTTGTTTTGTGAATATTGACTTCTATTAACTTTGTAACTTACACAAGTAGACAGTGGTTACAAGCTTAAATTTATCGGTAATGTAGCTTAAATAGCCTCGAGATAAAATTTACCTTACACTGAAACATATTCTCAGTGGTATTTATGAATGTATGCCAAGTCATAATTGTAGTCTCGGGGCCGCCTATAACCTGCCAGTCCACCCCTTCTGGTGCTCCAGAGCTGACAACATTGTTTCATTAACATCTCTTGCGTACCAAGGTATCTCATTGTTAAGTTTCCAACTTGTATCTCGTGTTGTCAGTGTGAGAACACGTGCCACTGGAGTCAGTTGGCCGAGAAGTACGGCTGCTCTGCCCCATTCATGCCTGGGATAGACTACCAGCACTGCTCTAATGGCTCCAACATGAGACTGCTAGTCCGGGACTTCATGAAGTGAGTACCACACTATGTCCATGTGTAAAACTACCGTCTGGTGAAGTGCGTTGTTACCAGGGGGTAACAGGGCACGAACACACGAGCTAGTTTTGTTACTACTTTTAACCACCCATTTGGGTTTTACCGATTATGAGCATGTGTAAGAGATTAAGAAGGCTGAATTTAGAGGAAGTGTACCCACATTTACAGGGAAGAAGAGGGAAAACCAACTTAAGTCAAAACTACCTTTTGCACGCCCGGTTGGGTTCGAACCACTGTCTTCTCATTATCAACAGCCTAGCTTATTGTGAGAGTGACACCTTAGACTATTCAACCATTGAAGTGGGTAATACACATATTATTCTGTGTCAACACAGTACTATGCTTAGTAAAGTACAGTTTCTTTCAGGCATCAGTTGTCAAATAAGCCTATCATTAAGAATTCTACTTCTTTCTTGCACATCATATCATTCATCTGAGCTGTACGCATTTAATTACACTTATGTAGAGGGATTAGGAAGGTAGAATTCAAAGGAAATGCATCCATATTTGTGTGAATGGAGAGTGGGAAACTAGTTAGTAAAAACCACCCACTGTACGCAACCAGGATTTGAACTCCTATCCCCCCCAAATCAGACGATAAGATCTCTTGACATTTAAGGCCATAATATTCTAGATTAGAACATCAGACAATCTCCTATGTATTCATATATTGGGAGTTCAGTTGACCCCCGAGACTAGACTATAAATATGTATGTCCCTTAGTCCGTGTGAATGCTGGGAATTCATTCTCCTTTGGCTAAAATTAGCAAATGTTCCAAGAACAATATACATTCGTAGACTAGATGTAAATAGGAGAGGAACAAGGAACCAGCATATAACCTGAACGAATAGTAAGACGCAGCGCTAAATAAAACAAGGAACCAATCTTTCTTGCACCCTCTATCTTCACTCCATACTCCATAGTTGAGAAACATAAATATTCAAGTAATCTTTAATAATTTTATAATAAGTTCTAAATTAATAAAATAAACATACAAGTCATTTCTCCATCTTCCCCTCTCAGTCTCTGCTCTTTTTTCCCTACATACTTCATCTCCCTCATTCTCCTTGGGATTATTTTTCCACACCCATTACATGACCATATTATCTAAGTCTTGCTTTCTCTACCGCAACATCCTCATTACGTGTCCATACCATCTCACCCTTACTTCCTTTATTATCTCATGTACCCCAACTTTTGCCCAAATATCTTCATTCCTAATCCACTTGCTCATAAAGGAAATATATTTCATTTGGTACAGCAAGCGGTGGAACGACTCGCAATGCGTCTGTCCCAGCCCCTGCAACAACGTGTTCTACCGGCCGTATGTGGTGAACCGCCGCGTCGTGGACTCTCAGTACAGCCAGGTCTACATCTTCTTCAGCTCGCATCTACTCATCAATGTCAGGGAACACTATGCTTATGACTGGTCAGCAAAAATATGTTTAGTAACTACTGTACGATTGCTTACCACCTTGTTTATTTTTTCATGCAGAGTCTGACAGCTCTGCCCAGCCGATATCATGTTTGTCTCTTGAGCTAAGAGTCCCAGTTTCAGTTCTTGGCGTGGTTGGATCCCCTTACAAAGAGATCAATTAACGGCAAAAATACTTGGTGTTGCGCTGATGGATTCGGTCGGTTCAGATAAATAATAAAACAACTCGTGCACATGGGAATTGGTTCTGGGAGCTTAATCTTTAAGTGCAACCACTATCTTCTCCAGGAAAACTTTTAGAGGTTCGGATCTCGACAAAATTTAAAGTCTCTTAAGCATCAAGTGATTGTACACTAATACAGGGCCCTTACCCCATATTCAGGTCAAAAAATTGACTTCATAAAAAAGTCGCTCAAAGGATTTATTTTGTAAAAAAAAAAGTACCACTTAGTTGATTATGGTCAGCTAAAACATATTTTTTAACCCAACTTTTAAGTTCATTTTAGCTATATTAAATAAACACCCAAAAACAAGTTTTTTTGAATTGACCCTAGATGGGGTATGGCTAACGTTTATTTATAATCAAAATACAGAGTACTCTTACACCTCTACTTAATACGCACCTTAAATATCATATTTAACTTTGCTCAATACTCAATAGGTCCTTTTACTAGTTTTCTTTTCTTACCTTCCGAAAAATGAAATTATTAGAGAAGAGTTTTTTTATTTCTAATGTCTTTGCCTGTATGTATGTTTCTTTACTGGCCTTGTTTTATTCAAGTGTAAAATTTTGTATCCTTCCAACAGTCCATCTTTTTCCTTTCAGCGCATGTGTAACACACGATGATGTTTGCTCAAGGAATTTGTCAACTGCACTCTTTCTTCTTTAAGTCTCGGTTTGGTTTCCGTTAAGTACTGATGATACTTCTTGCATAGACACAGGCTCTTTTGTGATTGGAACACAAGAAGTTTTATTGCCATAAAACTTATAGGCATCTTTGACTTCTATGAAATATTAAACATGTATATATATAATTTATCATTGGTGGAATATGGGTTTTAGCCTTTCAAAGTGATGAATTAACAGCCAGGGACTGGGATGTTGTGCCTGTCCTAGTCTTAGGTTAGATTATAAAACATATGAAGCTACGATAGACCTAGCAAGCCGGTAAATATATTACTTAGATAAAAAAAACTGACCCAGCCATTCAATAAACAGTATCAGGATGGAAAAAACATAAGAAGTGGCCAAGAGGGAGACCTACAGGAAAGAACAAAGTACAGCTACCTCAAGAAATGCTAATACTCTAGAGCAAAGGCAGCTTAACGTCATGCCCGAGATAAACTTAACCGATTTTTAAATATATCGGAGCAGAATTGCTGCAACTTGCCTAGGAAAATTATAAACCTATCTTTAGGGACTTGAGATTTTTTAAAAAGGAACTTTAAGGGCCCAAGTATGAGCCCTGCTAATAACTCTCTATCTTGTGTTGACCCCTGATGACAATGTGCACACATGTTCCAGGTCCCTTTTCATCGCCGACCTTGGAGGTTCCTTGGGTTTCCTACTGGGCCTTTCCGTCATCGGCTTGATCAACCTTTTGGAGCGCCTCGTAGAGACCGCTCTGAGTTTCAGCGAACGGAGGCAGTACTTGGGCAGCAGGGTCGATGACATGCGTGTGGCCGTCATCTCCTCCAAGTCCCAAGCACATACAACCCAGAAATCATCACCCCCGCGCCCTGACATTCACACCAAGTTTGAACATAGGCACACCTAGTGGGGCGCATTTACAGAAGAAACCAATGATGGGATCCTCCAAAGCCGGAGAACACTTAACTGAATGCATGATAGCAAAAAAAATGTTAACATTTAGTATTTATATTATGTTCCTAATTTTAATTTGCAAAATAGTAGATTCGACCAATCTAAAACTAAAATTAAGGGTGCGCAAAGCTTTTAAAACTCAAATATTTGCCAGCCTCTAAAATCACAAAGGTATGTTTATGTTCAGTTGTGAATACACTGTTAAACCATTCAGAGTAAGCGGGGTGAAAATAACAGATTAATGTCACGACAAAACTTTAAAATAACTAAATTTACCAACCAATAATTATGTTTACAAAATAGCATAATTTTATTTAACTTCACATACTACTCAATATCTGTGGGGATTGAACTATTTTGTCCGTACAATGTATAAGAAAATATAGGGGCTAATGGCTGGAATTAATATAAGGTTTTGTGTGCAAGACAGGTGAACGCAACATGTTCAGGAACACCTGTGGTGCATGCTCCTAAATTGTGGAGTTCGCCCTGCCTTAACTCTCNCCCCCCCCCCCTCCCTCGCCAAAGAAGTTCACAATCAAAGAGAATGCTCTTGCCACAAGCCAGTTCACGTTTTTTCTGTTTTTGTAAAAACTTTGATGGCAAGTTATCCTCGTAAAAGACTTCAAAATAAAGATGCTTGGAAACGAATTGCATCCAAGAAGAACCGGAACAAGGGGAAGGATTGTAGCACCATGGCGGTGGGTGCTTTGATATGGTAGGCCTACCTAAAGTTCAAAGTATGTTGTCAGTTGGTATATTACAACCTACAGATAGGGATGTGGTATTGATACTGTACTTTTAATCTAGCATCAATAACCTCTTACCCGCTAGTCTGGAGTTTGATCCCAGCCGGGTGCACTGAGGGTGGTTTTCTACTCTCCCTACACACAAATCCGGGTGCATTGCCTCTAAAATTAAGCCCATTAGTCTAAATAGTAAATAAGCATATAACCTGAACAGGTGTGAGGCTAAAAAAAATCTTATCTTTTGCATCATAACTGTATTTTTATCTAAACACTGAAAATTATAATGGTTTTCAACACTCTAAAACAAATTTTATAAGATGCCATTTTTATACTCTATCAACTATTGGCGGTGAGGGTGACAGACTTCCTGGGGTTCAATCCTTCTTTCACCTCTGCCAAGACGTGTATTAATCACAGCTTGTGAATATTAAGCCTCAACTGCAGATCCTCCATTTCCTGTCTTATGTTTGACAAAATTCGGGCCAGACTCACCAAATGCCATAAATAGACAAAGAATCACTCAACACTGTTGCTGACTTGAGGTTAACATTAAGGACTGTACCATGGAGCTCCTCGGTATTCGAATAGCGTTTGATCCATAAATCAAATGAAAGGATAATTTTCTAATGCTATTGTAAAACAAGCCTATCTCAACACATAAGAGGGGGACTGCATTGATAAATAAACAGCTATAAATTATGATGAGATAAAAAAGATTTAATGCCAGAGTTGCAGAAAATAGTAATCGTATCATTTGTTCTTCCTCCACAGCACACCCTAGTAAACATTTAATCCCAGCATGATTAAAGATAACAAAAGTTATTTCTTTCGATACTGGAGTGTGAGTACCAGTAAAAAAGAAAATAATCGATACTTTTTTACACACCCTCACCCACAGAACACTTATTTGTTAAAACTTTCATAGTAATGGCATCAAGAGATTGTATATCAAAGGCAGGCCAAGCCGTATTGAATACACTGCAGTCTTGTGAGTCGAACTGCTTTTTACAACATCCATGGAACAAGATATAGACATGGTCTAGATAAAACAAAATTGCCAGAAACAGTAGATAGTGACTTGAGAGGCAAAGATGAATCCGTAAATAAAGCAAAAGAGTACATTACATCTTTGCCCCTTGTTTCTAGCCACTACAGTGGGGCAAAAAGGCCCTCCACCTTGACTTAACTTAAATTCAATTATCCTGAAAGCATTTTTTATAGAGATGTTCAATTTATTCATTGGGTTTGGACACACTCTAAACACTACAATTAATAATTACCAGATGTCTTAACTCTAGGCACTTGTAGCCAACAATGAGTTTTTTATTCACTTCTATCCACCCCTCGTATAAGGCTACTAAGTTTATCCTTCACTCACGATCCTAGATGGCCTCAAGAATATCTTCCTTTGTCCTTCAAAGTAACAATTGGATATAAGCAACAGTATGGTGTGAACTGTGTTCTTTCCCTCTGTATAAGCTTCTATATTACAATTTACCTCATAGGCTTCATTTAGAGATATTAGGATTCCTTAAGTTAGATGATGGGAGCCATAACAGGTTTATGTTACATTAGTAACAAACACACCTTCCTCTACAGCTAAAGACCTAATTCAAATTAGACATTTTACAGTGTGTTAACTGTTCACATAATTTTACCAAGACTCCTAAGAGACTCAATGTCTTCCATAAGAATATGAATCTATAGTAAAAATATTTGATTCAATGCTACCTTTCTTATGTAACACTGAATATTTAATCTTCAAAATCAAAGGGTCGAAGAGTGACTATTATATTACAAACTGCTCTCATTGTTAAGCATCACTACAATAGTCTCAACTAGTGATTCTATTGCCAAATGGTGGTTCAATAAAGTCACAAGCATGTGGCATGGTTTGTTTAGTATAATGTCCGTCAGCCTATATCCTTCCTCTCACAATCCATCTGCTCATCTCTTTCTTGGCCTGCCTTTCTTTGTCATCCTCATACCATCTCACCCAGATAACTTCATTCCTAATCTTGTTTCTCCTCATGACATCTAAAATGCTTCTTATAAACTTAATTCCAATAGTCTATTACATTCATTGTCCATGTTTCTGCTGCATATGTGACAATGGGTACAAGGTACACCTGTACAGCGGCACTTCCTTACACTCCAAGGGCACACCTCACCCTCAAGCAATATTATATAGCACTTTTGTCAATCTTATTGTATGATAAATATGAAATAGTTTGATAACATTTTATGTTCGTAGGATACCAGGGTAAATAAAAGGCACATAACAGAAATTGATTTTAACTGTCAATACTTTAATGAGTTTTTTTTAGTTTCTAATACCTGCAATATATTGTTACACATAAATAAGTTACAAATTATCTTGCTAGTTTAAATTAGAAGGGATAGCCAGCACACTTAGATTGGTGAAACTGCTATCCCTTCTAATTTAAACCATGATCTAACTTATTTCAAACAAAATTATATTTGTAGAGATTCAGGAGTCAGAAAACTTTGTGTGTTGATACAACGGTTCACATGGGGCTGAATTATTTCATGTTATCAGATTGTTTAACCCTTTACAATCATTTTAATTATATGTACTTTGCATCAAAAAAATAAAATGGTTCCCAGAGGAACAATCCATCTCACACCCAAGATAGATTTTTCTATCTACTATAATTAGTTGATATTGTTCCATCAAACACTTGACCCCTTGTTATTTACAAAATCATAAATTTGATTACCCAAAGGCAAATAATGTATGCTAATCATTTTGGGTCCTTAAGAAAACCAAGTGGTGAAAAATATTCAAACCAATATAAAAAGTTTTAGTTATGGATATGCCCCGTTAACACCAATTTTTGTTTCGACTAATATTTAAGTACCATTTGAATTGAAAAATATGTACTTATTTTTTTCCCTCCTATTCTATATATACCTACCCCATAATATGATTCTCAAACTTGGATAAAATGTTAAAATAATCATAAACAACTCGTCAAAACATTTTTTTAAATAATAATAGGCCTACTAAAATGTTTCATTTATAAAGATTTAAGATATTTATTAATTTGTGTATTTACTAGAATTGAGTTCTAATTAGGTAGTAAAAACATATTTCAGTAGGCTTAAAATACTACTTCCCAATTTCATATGATTTGGTCGTCCTGGAATATTAAACTACAATGTCCTTCATTCACACCTATCTAGGGTCAAGTATGTCACATAAGGTCAGGGGCCGGGTCCCCGGTATCAGCAGCCATGGCCTCCCGGTTCTCATAGGTCCAGAAGCCGTTCAGGTCTATGAGTATGGTGACGACCGTGTCCCCTTGACCGCAGTTGACAAGATCCTGGAGAGTTATCCAGGCCGGATTCGCAGGCTTCACCATGTCAAACACTTCGTCCTTGACGTCTTCAAACAATATGGGCTCCTGTCCGTGGACTCGCATCTGCTCCTGGATGGCTCTGAAACAATATTTACCCTGCGGGTCATTTCCATCCTGTTGGGTGGTGTGTCCACAGCTAATGTGGATTTATTCAAATGTATAGAGCATCCAAGGTATCCAACAGTGGGTAGAAGGTTCAGTATTGCAAACATCGACTGAACATGACTAATGTCACCCAATTAAAAAATTACTCATTTGCTTATGAATACTAGAATATCAATAAAAATGGTTATCAAATAATACTTCCCTAGATATTACTGTATATTTGGCATTTTCTTAACTTACTGAAAGTACAAAATATATTAATAAAACTACAGGTTTTTTTTTGCAATTATGTGTTAAGGATGGGGAAGGTTGAATTTATGGGAAGTGTACCTTTGTTTGTGTAAAGGGAAAGTGGAAAACAATTTAGGAAACACCAATCAATACAGCCAACCAAGATCGAACCTTGATCTTGTCTTCAGCAGTCCAGTCTATATGGAGAGTAGCGCAGCCACCGAAGCTGGTGGCAGGGCAATGTTACCTGAAGAAGTAATTACCAGAACAGAAGGTTGCCAGTCAACGATTATTTTTAACAAGTAATTAAGATAGAAGGTGACCAAAAGGCTGGGCCACCTTGAGCATAATTTTGAGCCCAGGTGAACCTTGATTTAAACGCCCCCTCCTCTTTAATGTCCTATAAACTTGAAAGGAACTCATTATAAGATGGTTGAAGTCTTTATGTTAATAATGTCCATTGCCTTTATTATTCTAGCTAGAAAAAAAATTATATATATTCTTCTGTAGTAATAGTGAACATTGAAAACCAACAGTATTTTAATTTTTGTGAAAAGTTCAAAATAAAATTTAGACATTTTACTTTAAACATTTTTTCTTTCTATTGTCTCCAAGTGTGCTTAGGCCAGATCATTAATGGCTGTCTTTGAAAATTTTAGAGACAACATTTTAATTTAGATGCAAGAACCTCGACTAATATTTTAGTCTAACAAAGGGGGTAGCCTACTTTATCCCATTAATGCTCCATCGCTATGCCATTGGTTTATTGCTAAGCCATGCATGAAAATTTATATTTTGCTCAAAGTAAAATGACGTTTTTACCTTCTCTGCTAAAGCTTTAAAAATGGTGTGATCGCAATCCTCGTGTGGGATCATATAAAGAACACAACTACAACATCCACATTCACTTAACAGTCAATGTATGACACAATAAATTATATATTTATAAGAAATCCTTCAATGCGAGAGTTAAAACCACAGTACAATCTTGGTTAGATAGTTTGCTGCTTGCTTATATGAATTTATAAGAATGACATAGTATCACTTGGAAGAAGAATTACTTAACACACAATATTGTTGGAAAATTAACAAATAATGTTTTTCAAGTTAAAAGTTTGTTCCATCTGACTACAGGTATTCAGCGCAGGACTATAACACCAAGATAATACACAAATAGCTCTAACAAGGGCACAAGTCGTAATAAAATGCAAAGAAAATTAGTAGGCCTACAATATCAAATATATCTGAGAAATGTATGATTTTTTTTTAAAGATTATTTGTAGTTTTTTTAAGACATCGGTGGCGCTCCCGGCAGTCGTTACCCCCTTGGGGTGGCCCTGCCAAGAGGACATACTAAAGGTTGTCAAATCAATGTTACCTGAAAAAGTAATTAAGACAGAAGGTTGCCTGAAGAAGTAATTAAGACAGAAGGTTGCCTGAAGTAATTAAGACAGAAGGTTACCTGAAGAAGTAATTAAGACAGAAGGTGACCAGACCAATGTTACCTGAAGAAGTAATTAAGACAGAATGTGTCAAGGTAGCCCTTGCCATCAACATCCAGGATCCTGAACAAGTAGTGCAGCGACTGTGGTTCCTGTCTGTTCTCCATGGCCAGCACAAAGTCCAGGTAGGTCTTGTAGTCCATCTCTCCGTCATAGGTAAGACACTCCTGGAACACTCGATCCATGAAGGCCCGGGTGAGAGTCCCCGTGCCATAGCCTGCCAATTCCTCCTTGTTCAACATCCCGTTGTGGTCCTTGTCGAGATTCAGATACTGCCCGTACACTCTCAGGGCCGAAGGGGCGCTGAACCAGTTGGAGTCTTGGAGATCCTTGGGCATGTCCACATCCCTCAGCTCCAGGAGGTCGTCCAAGAAACTGCACGCCAGGATGTCCTGGATGCGGACCCGACCCGTCCTCAGAGGGTCTAGGAAGAAGAGGAACTTGCGGACAGCCGTGCACACGTAGAAGCTGTGGAACGACTTCTCCAGACCGTCCAGCTGTGGTAGCGTTGGTATCAGCTCCAGGATATAGTTCTCGAGGTCAACCTCCCGGAGATATCCCTGTCCTATGACGTCATACAAGGATAGCCCTATCCTTGTCTGGTGGTACCAGACCTTCCTCATAACGTAGTTAAAAAGGGCCATGATGCTGACCCTACCATAAGGGTCACCTCCTTGGAGTTTGGCGAACACCGTGGGGGTGAAATAGGACCTGCACTTGGGACCTCCCAAGTTGGCCACGTGCAAGAAGTCCTGGTAGTTGATCATCTGTTCCTCGTCAGAGTGAGGCGGGCTGTGATGTTTGTCTAGGAGCACCCACAGGGCCTTCAGTTCGGTGTTGTTGAGCAGTTGTTTTCCGCGCCGCTGTAGGAAGATGGCCCTGGCCTCCTCGCGTAACTTCTGAGCTAACACGTCCTCCTCTCGGGGCAGTTTGTAGTAAAACTTTGGAATGACGCTGTACGATTGCTTTGGATCATCTTTGCCCTTCTTGCCTTCTTCGTAGTATTTCGAGAAGTACTCGCTTTCGCGTCTTTCGTTTTCGATTTTGTCTATCTTTTTTGATGTCGCGTATTTTATGAGTGCACTTCTGAAATCCATGTCATTTTTTATCACTCGTAGGTTATGTTTTATATATAACTGACGACACTAGAAAGCGGACAGAAAAGAGAACACAAACAATACAATAAACAAACATTTTTAGCCAACATAAGGAAAAAAAAAACTTAGTTTCAAAAAATAAAGAGCGCGTCCTTGAATGGAGTGCTCTTTAAAGTGTATATTCATAATTAAACCTGCGGTAAGAAAGTTTTAAGTTCTTAGAAAAATATCTATTTTAAATTTTTGTTTCGGGAATTGATCTCATGACTCATATTATAATAATGCTACCTCGCTAGCGAATGAACAAAAATGAACTGTGATACGTATAAACTAAGTCAAATTCTTTTCGGTTTCACACAAACCATTTTATTGAAAGATTTTTTTCCTTTTGGTTACAAATTTTGTTCAGTTATTGTTCTTTTCAACAAAATAATTGTCGGAAAGAGAGGTGCGTCCATTCTAAACATATTAAACTTAAAATTGGTCCGGAAAATGATCAGGGCTGGTAATTTCCAAAACTTTAATAATAAGACACTTATCTGCGTTGTAGAAAAAAGTGTAATGGCAGAGATCACCCCAAAATCTCCCACCCCCTTACCAATCCGATGGGAAAGGGGGCTAATGAAATGGAGACATGGGAAAAAAAATAATTCCAAAACGTATAGAATAAAAACACCTTCCGATATTATGGGAGAAATAAATTGCACTGATAACTAGAAAGTAAGTTTTTAAAAATCAAGATCTGAGGGCTGTATGGGAGCTGGATTTAAAAAAAACTATTGTACAAGGAGAAATTAGCCTATATAACTTATATAGCTCGATGTTAAACCTCCTAATTTTATACGGCTTACCTATGCCAAGTCTGAGTTTAACTGCCAGTAATATCAATAAAACCAAACTAGCCCTGGATAATGTGTTATCTTATTTACCAAGCAATGTAGATTTGGGTTTTATTTGACCATACAAATATGTAGAAGCCAACAACTAAATAGACCAAGCCAAACATAAGAGTAAAATGTTTCTATATATTAGATATATTATTATAGATAGGATGGGTGGTCTGAAAGGCCTTTTTCCCTCTCAGAATTGTACAACATAGTAGAATATTGGTAGGGAAAAAGACATTCTAGTCATTCTTTCCAGCTATGAAGGGACTCTGTTCATTTGACTAAATTAAAATAAGCTACACTTCTTCTATGAACAATAATTGTATATTAATCCCTTAGTATATTTCGAAAACTAAATAACCTGGGCCCATGTAAGCCCATATTTATGCATGCTATTTAAAACTTCCCCAAACTAATCACAAAAGAAAGTACCTCACAATATAATAAAATGCAAGCTACATACCAGCTTCGATCAAAGCGTGTAGCTCGTGAAAGAATTATCTGCAGACTGAGACAACTTAAGCCTCGACCAACAGTCTTAACACATCAAACACACCTTTGTTTGTAGCTAGTGTAAGTGTCTTACCCTGAGTCAATCGAATGGGAACATTACTAGTGGATGACGTCAACTTGTAAACACACATACCTATCGCCTCAGTTATATCTAGATATCCCCCCTCCCCCACATATGTGCCGTGGGACCAAAACAGGCCAGCCCTCGGAGCATTATTTTCAGTTCTTGAACAGGGAAAAAACCCTGTTCAAGAATAGAAAAATCCTGCCCTTACCCGGAATCGAACCAGGGGGCCTCTTCGCCTTGTAAGTAGAGAGACTCTACTTACTTTGCCAAGAGAGCGGACAAGATTTAGCAAGATTTTTACAGGTTGTTAAAGTGATGGTTTATATCTAACATACAACCAAGTCATGACTGGCCTTTTTTTTTTAATTTTGTCACCGCGTTTTACCACCCGCTTGGATTATGTATATTATACTAATTACGCTAATATGTTAGGGATGCGTAAAGGGAGAGAGGAAAAACATTTGAAAGAAACGACCCTCAACGTCAATAATGTGTATAAGGTAGTGATGGGCAGAATCGGATGAATAGAATCGATTCATTCGATTCTTTCATAATCATTCTAATTAGAAAATCGAATCAAAAAAACATTCGAATGAAAACAGTAGCTGACTTGGTACGAGCTGGTCGATTCATTCTCTTACCTTCAATAATCGACCTTACGCTTTCGAATGATTCTAAGGCTAATTTAATACAAAGTTTAAGTGGTTGTACAGTTTACAATCGATTATCAGCTAAAAATAATTCGAATTAAAATTACAAAAGGATTCGATTATTTTGCTACACTACTACGTAGATTGTTCTTTTTCATTTCCTTTAAATTTTACCTTCTTAATTAATTAAACACAAATACCACGAACGGATTGAGAGATAAGTTTTTTTAGCATTGACTTGGATTTATTAAATTTATAAGTATATACTTTTTATGTATTTAATAAAACATTGCCCAGCCGTAATATTCATATCGTATGATAATTTTATTCATTGAAATAATTGTACATTCTTATAACACAAAATATAACTATCCAGCAAACTTACGTCATCGTTTGTCATGTAGTAATAATTGTGTGTTTGATTCTAAGTTAATCTTTCAGGAGGCATATATTGATTCAGATATTCAAATCGAAAGTATTTTATCACTTACCCGATATATAAATAGAATTGTAAGCTTATATATTTTTATGTTTAGGACCCGCCTTGGTGGCGTAGTTGGCTAACGCGCCAGTCGTGTGAGCTCGACCGCCGAGGACGGGAAGATCGAGGTTCGAATCTCGGTCGGGTGAACTGAGGGGGGTGTTTCCTAAATGTTTTTCCACTCTCCCTCCATGCAAATGCGGGTTCACTTCCTCTAAATTCAACCTTACCAGTTCCTAACCAGTTAGTGTAATTAGTACTTAAGCGTATAAGCCGAACGGGTAGTAAGACGCGGTGCTAAGTATTATTATTATTATTATTTATGTTTAGGAAATATTAAAGGGTCAATTATTTCGACTCTTTTGAACACAAAGGGAAACGTATGTTCTTTATTTTATTATTAATCGTACGCAAAAGTATTTATATTAATTACGAGGTACTTATGTGACTAATGCGTTCACTGTATAATATTTTGTTTTGACTGTTCTTTGGTCTTTGACACCGGCACAAATATCTAAATACAGTAATAGAAAAGGATTGATAAGCTGCAAACGCAAAGGAATGAGTGTTGGGAGATTTGACAGCAAGGTGAAGAGAATGGTAGCACAAAGCAAAACGAGCAACTTGTAACTACTTTTAGTTAGAAGTAGCTAAAATTCGATTATTACCGACTCTTTACTACTTCTCAAATTAATTCGAATGATTCTTTCGATTCTTAAAATCATTCGATTATGCCCATCACTAATTATGAGGCGATATAACCAATAAAATAGTTAGCTTAAAGCCAGCATTCGAGACATCAAAATAAAAATATAAGCACCAAACTTTGTTTGTGATTTTTTTTTACTCAATCTTAAAGAAGATGACATTTCCTACTAAACTCCAAACTGAATATCAATAACTTTTTTTTTCAAAACCAAACTATTTTTAAGTGGTCTAATCACTAATGATCTTAACGTAAAATATTTTGATGGATGGGAGTTAAAATCCTAGTCGACTTTAATTTCATTTTTAATCCAAGTGTTATACTTTACAGTCATTACTAAGTTTACGCACCTCAGACGTTTCCAAATTATCTTTGGTTACCGAAACTAGTCGAATCATCTGCTATTTCAAATGATCACAAATCTTGTTTTTAGATAAGACTGAATATTATTTAATAAACAATTAATTTTTCAATTTATTACATTTATTGTAAATAATTGTCAACATTTATAATCTCATTTAGGTATTGTACCATCTCGCTCCTAACCTCTCCCCTTTTTCTATTATACATTAATATTAAATTAATAATATGAAAAAGAGTAATGACTGTTGAGAGGTAGGCGCGGGGTGATACATGGTTCATCCGACAACTACATTCACAAATTAGCTTCTATAAGCCGCCACCAGATCACAGTAAAGTCAGTTCAAGTATCCACTACTAGCAAATAAAAAGTTCCGTTCATACAATTAATAGATAGACACATAGACAAATAAAATAGAGAAAAAAAAAGTCTATGCTGCTGTTACTCAGCACAATATTAATTAAAAATTAATAGCCAGAGCTATTATTTATGCTTATTAGTGGGAATTACTCCATCTAGATATATTCTGAAAATTGAAAAATGACACCTGGACACGGGAGGTCCCTGGTTCGATTCCCGTGTCCAGGTGTCATTTTTCAATTTTCAGAATATGATAACAATATTAATTACTAAACAGAGTAATATCCACGAAGAAGTCTTGTTTATTGTCTTTAGGGCCACTGTTTCAATGTCAGGTTTTGTCGAGGTTAAATTATAACCTCAGATTAAGATGTTTATTACCTGTTTCAATGTTAGGTTATCACATAACCTGAGCATAAACTTCAGGTTTCACTAACTCGAAAAAGGTGTAGAGGTTAGTGAGTAAACCTCAAGTTAATCACCGTAGAAAACAACATGGCCACCCCTTTGTCAGCTGACTGCTCAAAACATTCCAAAATGTGTTGTTGGATTTCGTTAAGATAAAGTTTAATGATGCTATTTGATTCCGATTAAGATATTTATGATATGCTAGAGTGTTTTAGCCAGCGTAAAAATCCTACATTATGAACAAGAACTAATAATTATTTTGAAGAATGTGTGGAGCTAGATTAAAAAAAGTTTTAGACTTACGAAAACTATTGCCACTGATTTGTTAAAGATTATTGGAGATAGTTTTAAAAGATAACAAATGAGAGCCTAGCTATTGGAGTTATAAAATTAATACCTCAATAAAAAATATATAGACTTATGTGATCGTTAGTACTAAACCAAATAGTAATGCAAGATTCTTTGATGGTTGAATAGTTTGGCCAAAAGAATATAAGTAGGCCTAACCTATATTTTGGCAGCCAGTCATATCAATTGAAAAGTGGGCCTTTACAATGCTTTATTTATTTAAATATTGCATAGTTATGTGTAAAAACAACTTTTACTCGCATATTTAATTATTCCTTTTTCGAGTAATTCATAAAGGTCTCGGCATATTTGTATTAAGTCCCTAATTATTCACACACGGTTGTGGTAGCACAGAGTTTAAAAACTAAAACCTTTGTGGCTATGTAGGACCTTCTTGAAATTAATTGTCAACGCCTATGCTCTGAGGTGTAACATATTTCCCTTTTTTCAATACTAGTTTTACTCTACTGGTAGTGTAATAGTTTTTCGAGAGAATTGACAATGTTTTTCATAAAGGCCTAGACCTAGTAGTTGTATTAAATAGGTATACAGTGGTATCATAATTAACGTTTCACTTGAAACCTAAACCCAGTTATTGAGGGG